>VUQR01002914.1:4300-15942 GCA_015108515.1 Hemichromis elongatus
GGTCAAGGTTTAAAAAAAAAAAGAAAAAAAAAAAACCCAAGGAAACCAAGGCTCAGTGAATGAGACACTTTTGACTAGTGCATTTCAAAATTCAGAAAAAGCCATTTGTCACTGCATCATTTCAGTCTCTTAGAAAGCACTGTTGGGTTCTGGCTGATTGTTGTTGGGATCATTAATCTCTTTACTCCATATGAATGGAGTTACACCTCACAGCTGGTTTTACTTACCCCTTTCTCCAGGCAGCAGTCTCTAAATGCAGAAAATCGGTGTATGCACACCACTGTCATCGCTGTCACGCCTGACTAGAGGCGGAGCTACTTCCTGAAGGGACTCTCACGTATCCAAGCTGTAGCCTTGCAACATCTCTGACCTTTGACCCGACTGTTCTTGGCTGAGGTGCTGAGACGAGGCGCTCTAGCTCGTACTGCGCCCCGCCCAGCAGCTGGTTCAGCAGGACGATGCCCACCCCCCACACGCGCAGAGCAGCACAAGACTCTGGTTCCTTTTTATATATCCACACACTTTCTTGGCCAGCGTTTAGTCACGATGTGTCTCCTACTGAACATTTCTGGGATACTCTGGGTCGACGTGCTCATCAGAGGGCGCCACAACAACACAGCACAGCTGCACTCGTCTATAAAAGGAGAACAATTCCTCGACAGATCAACACACTTGTAGAGTCCATGAACATACTGCTGACGGCGGCACATTCAGAGGTCATACCTCAGATTAAATGGCGTGCATTTAGATACAGATTATAGCTTGAGCTACAAAACGTATTTAAAAACACAAACTTGGATTTATTTTTCTTACTAGTATGCAATAACTCCGCTTACTGTCATCAGTCCAGAGTGAGGTCTGTATTTACTTGTGGCTAATAATCCCTGTAGAAACAGACTAAATAAAAACAAACAATGTCTATGACTTCTCTGCTGCAGCTCCACCAAACTGGATGCACTGCAAATGAGTCACGCCCTGCATCAATTAAAGTCACTTTGGCACCACAAGGACTTTTCAGTGAATCTGAGAACCTTTGAAAATGAACGGAGTCACAACAGAAAGCGCCAGAGGTGAACAACCAGGATATTTTTGTTCATTTTGGACATTTCAAATCACCAGCTTGGAAGCTGCATAAACACCTTCCTAACCTACAATAAAAAAACTACACTAGATGTGAGTATGCAGTAGTCCTTCGTCATTATGAAATACTTTGTGTAGATTTAGCACATCTCAGTTCATGATTTTTCTCCTTCCAGAAACAAACATGTTTTTATGGTTTAAGAATTGCTGTGATCAAACGTAACACAGACGTCTGAAATGCTAAGAAGCATGCTTTCAAACACTTCTCTTCCTTTCTCTAATTACCCCACTGAGCCCCCAAACAATCCTGCAAACGTCTCATGTCAAACTATTACCCGGGATCAATGTTGCATTAGACATCCGCTGACTGATTCTACAACATAACTCAACTTAAGCACTTATGTGCAGATTCTTTATAAACTAAATAAGCTTCTCTTTTAATAAATACGATGCAGAAGAAACATCCCACACAGAGCCAGCGATCATTAGCTAAAACAACTTTGTTTTCATTCCTCTGCCTGCTGAAATGTCTGATCTCGTGGGACAACGTGCTGCCAGAGTACTCAATGTTCAGAAAAAGCTTCCTGCGCGATCACGTGACTTCTGTTTGCAAAGCTCGGTGTATCAACAATCAACTTGGAGTTGAAGAAACGCAAAAAGCGGCTTCAGATGTGACTGCACAAGACTCGACTTGACCGGCAACACAAGAAAAGTACAAACAAGACTATCTAGATCTGTCCTCTGCCACCTGTCAGGCACAACTCACCTGGTAGTTCCTGACCACAGTGATGTGCGTCGGCGAGCGGCGGGAGCGGCCGTAGTGAGCAATGTAGTCGTGTTTGGGGCCGGGGATCCTGCAGGAGGAGAAGAGGAGTGGGTAGAGCTCCTTGCACAGGGGCTTCCCTCGCATGAACTCGACCGGAAGCTGCCCGCTGACAGAGACACACAGAGAGAAACACGTCTGTCATCATTGTGTACACCAAAGATGAGCTCAGGTGGATAAATTTACCACACAATTTATAGCAAAACAACGCTTTCATATTACTGACCATCAGAAGAAACTCTTAGTCCACCCCAACGGCCTCATCCAAGCAAACTAAGTAACGAGTTAAACAAAAACAAGACAAAAAAACTCAAATTCTTATCCTTCCTTTGCCTCGGCTTTTCTCAGTCACCCTGTTTGTTTGGTTTTCAAGAAAGCTGAAACCATCAATCCGCCCCTTCTGCTCAGCCATGTTTTGAACAGTGAGTGTATACTTATAGCTGTCGCCTCTACAAAACAGTCACTTAATGACTGCCTGCACCTACAAAGACATGGGTTACCCTCTTCTTGACTGCACCCTGCACTAGCTAAATGCACCGAGGGACAATGAATAACATCTCTATGCAGGACCGTCTCACAACTGTGCAAAGAATAAAGACATCCATCAGTTTTAGACCCGCTCATTGCACAGGACCTCACCTGATAAGAAGCAGCAACAATGCAACAATTTTTTACTGATGCTCATCGGAGAAATGCAAAGACAAAAAACAATATTAAGACATTTCAGACCGTCCTACAGGCCTAACCCTGAAGTTACTCGGATAAACCCAAATCCTGCTTCCTGGCCTTTTCCCAAATCCGCTGGTTAAAAACGTTCCACTTCCAGCTAGTTAAAATCTTATCTTCCTGTTAGAGTCTAAACTGTTGCTGCTGAAGTCCGCAGCCTGTTGATAAAGGCGTCCCTCACTGATCAATACCAGGCCCCCTGATTTTACTCAGCACCGTAACGCCGATTTTATTCTTACAGGATGCACGACAAAATAAAAAGTGCAATGTGGTATAACAGTTCACATCAGAAATGCACAGCAGCAGAAACCTTAAATACCTCAGTGTTTGTGCGGTGAGAACAGAGCAGAGATGAGCTATGAAAATGAGGGCAAAAGACAAGGGGAAAAGGACTTTTTTTGGAGTTAAAGGACTCTGTTTTCATGCTTTACTCGGGGAGAGAGACATTTCAGCACCGAGTTGCAGATTCTGTTACAATATGTGCAGGCGAGTAAATTTAGATGCAGATTAACTTCACGCAGCAGAGACAACACAAGGCGATGCCAACGGTCACGGCACAAAAATAGAAGCGAATAAAACCAACTGCAGCACCGCAGCTTAAATGCTGTCAGGATTACTGACAAGTCTGACACCAGTACAGAGCCTGTGATTCCTCCGGGTAATAACCAGCTTCATCAGCTCTAAGTGCAGCAACTGTATCTTACTAGTTGATCTGGCATCTGTACTTGAAGCTTACAGGTGTTTCTACAGATGAGTACAGTCAAGACAGAAGACGTGAACACAAACTGGGGAAATGAGTTTCAACCAAATGAAAGCTGATGCTTTACAAGAACGAGGTTTTTAAGTTTAAAATTTAAGGTTTGTGAGAAAATGAAAGTTATAACTTAACAAAAACAGCCCTGTGTTTTTAACATAACATTAGTTGAATTACTGTCAATTAAAAAAAGAAAGGAGTTTTAAGGAGTCATATTCACAGAAATATTTTTTACGTGATTGTTTTTTTACTGTAAAAATAAACATTCCAAAATGTCTTCAAGTTCAACTGTGACAAAAACACTTCACTTACACACTCATCTGCCACTTTACTAGTTTACGCCTGTTCAACTGATTGTTAACTCAAGTATCTAATGAGCCAATCATATGACAGAAATTCAATGCATTTAGGTAGACATGTAGACACGGTCAAGACAATGTGGTGAAGTTCAAACTGAGCATCAGAGATTTACGTGACTTTGAACGTGGCTGGTCTGAGCCTTTTAGAAACTGCTGATCTGCTGGGAATTTCTACACAAACATTTCGACGGTTTTCCAAAAAAGAGACAATATCCAGTGAACGGCAGATCTCTGGGAGGACATGGCTTGTTGACACCAGAGCTCAGAGGAGAATAGCCAGATTGGTTTCACCCAGGGGTCTCAAACTCCAGGCCTCGGGGGCCGGTGTCCTGCAGGGTTTAGATGTGTTCTTGATCCGACACAGCTGATTTAAATAGCCAAATTACCTCCTCAACATGTCTTGAAGTTCTCCAGAAGCCTGGACGTGAACTAGTCATTTGATTCAGGTGTGTTGACCCAGGGTGATCTCTAAAACCTGCAGGACACTGGCCCTCAAGGCCTGGAGTTTGAGACCCCTGGTTTAACCTGATAGTACCGGTAATTTAAGACAACCACTCATTACAACCACGATATGCAGAACAGCATACCTTAAAGCAGCAGAAGACCACACACACGTGGCATGCTACCAATCAATATGGTCAGAAATCTCAGAGGAATGTTTTCGGCACCTCGTTCAATCAGTGCTGCAAAGCGTTAATGCAGCTAGCAAGCTGTACTTAATAAAGTGGCCAGCTTGCTGAAAACTTGACTATTTTCACTGAAGACGATGCCGTTACTTTTTGTACCAGTGCCCTCATCATTTTTTAGCCTCTGGAGCAGAAAAGGGAACTCCTGCCATATCCATAAACATGTTGATACAAGGGGGTAACAAACATGTTGCATGAATTAAGACTCACGTGTTTATTTTGGTCTTGAAGTCCAGAACGGCTGCTATCAGTCTGGATGCAAACCTGCAGGGAAACCGGACACGAAGCGGCTCAATGAACACAAATCATATTCAGCTAAACCAAATACCACGATGAATGAAACCTCAGAGATCATTCACATTATTTTTTTTCCCCTTCAGGTGATGAGAACTAAAGCATTGAACTAAAACAGACCCCCTTTTTCAGTCTCGCTGCGGCTTATTTCGGTTTATGCGACTGTCTTTTGAAAGAAGTCAACAAAGGCAGCAATGACTTTGGCACACAGAGGAGCGGGACACCATGTTGCAAGCTTTAAATGATAAAAATAAAAACAGCAGGTGTGAGTATCCAGATCATAAGTGCATGATGACACAGCAACACTTAACTGAACCCGTTTGCTTCTGTGTCCTTTAACACTTCTGTTCTGTTTACACACTCAGAGTAATACAAAGATCTGTTGCTGCTGTTGTACTGAGATCTAAAAATGGCTTACATACTGAACTGTGAGGCTTTGAGTGTTCAAAATAGATACACCGTCGGGCCAACACATCTTCAGCATCGAGATGCTGATGTTAACTTTGCAAGTTCACACCAGCGTCTCACCCTTTTAATGTTTCATTTTAATTAAACGGGTTCCTGCAGCATCACTTCCACATAGCTGTTCTCTGCCATCTCTCTACATCAGTATATGTAGACTCACACCAGCTGGCTCCTCCAGTCATTAAAATCTCTGCGGGGCAGAGAGATAGCCGCGTTCGAGTGCACGGGCAGAGGCTGTCTGCTCTCCAAGTACGCCCGCTGCACCCACCAGTCCGAGATCTGCAGGGGAGACCAAAGGAAGGGCACGGATATCAGCTCTGAAGTTAAAAAAAATAAGGACCAAAACTACAGAGGCACTGATTTATTTTTTTTTTACTAGAGACTGTGTGTGTGTTTGTACCTCAAAGCTCTTTTTAAGACTTTTGCTGTAAACTTAAGTCACAGACAAGACGCAAGACATGACTCTTGTTTGATTCCTGAAAAAATTGCTTATTTTGGTGATTTTATTTTTAATCGATAGGGGGAAAAAAAACATATTTTGAAACGCTGTTGTAGCGTAAAAAAAAACTGAGGGAAAAAAATGGTGATTCACACGGCCTCACTGACATTGGGCAACAAAAGACTGGAAAAATGCTGCTTGGTCTAAGAAGTTAATTTCTGAAAAAGGTTACGCAGCTTCTAAACAATCAAATCACACATTTAGGCTTGCACAGAAGCTGTTGTTCCTCGACAATTATTAATTTACAGTTTTTTTCTCTATTAATTGAGAGAAAAAGTCCAAACCATCTAAACATCACCAAATTAATGTTTGCTCTTCAAGAAGTGGTCAAAATAAATAATCAGGGCTTTTTAAAATAAGTTATTCTAATTAGCTGATTCTGAGAGGGTCGTGTTCTGGATTCACTAATTGATTTTTCATTGATTGAGCCACTTCTTTCGTCCCCCGCACTCTGCTACACACCCAGTTCTTGTTGAGTCTGGCTCTCTTCTCCAGACCCTCCTGCAGCTGTGGACCCAGCCCGCCTGCACGTCCGAAATCGTGCACCATCCTGCGGGTGTGGCTCAGCTCCTCGGGGGGCAACAGGGGCTCCAGTGCCCGCAAGTAGCCCTGCAGGGTTTGGGCCAGAGGAGGTACCGGTTGTGGGGGCACGGAGGAGAAGAAACACAGCTCCTGCCTCAGGGAAACCTGCAGGAGGTGAAGAGTTGAAATAGAGTTCCTCACATGAAAATGCTGAAACAGAATTAAGTGCATGTGAACAGAGTGCAGCAACTTCCTCAGAGGTTTGACCAAATGCCAGGGAGTGCAGGGCGTTTCAAGAAAGAGTCAAAGATATGATAGTGGAAACAACACCCGCTGCTTCTTGCCCGTTTATCAGTCCTTCTGCTCAAGCAGAGAGTATAACAAGGCTTCAGGCTTTTAGCATGACAGCAAGTGCGAAAACAAACGTCGACTCACCCGAGACAGCCATGCTCTGCAGCTCCCTGAGTGAATCTTTCTAAAAATCATCTTCCCTGGTGTTACAAATCCACTCCGTGTTCGCAGGTGTGACACACTAAAAAGCCAGCTGGGCCTTTTTTTTTTTAAGTTCACAACTTCTGCACAGTCCGCGCGAGGTCAGACGGCCAAAATGAAGCCCGGACCTCCTCCTACTTCTCCATGATGGCTGCAGAGCACAGTCCTCATCGCTCGACGGACATTAAATTTGAGATCGCTTTTATTTCGGGAGAAAATCCGAGCACAGCCGACCCCTTCCTTCGAACCGAGGGCATGCGAACCCTCACGTACCGCGCTGAAGTGACTAACTGGCGCACGTGCGGACGTGAAAATGTTTCCGTAAACAGCTACGTGACCGAGACAAATAACGCCATACAGTCGCCCCTGTCCGCATCCGCAGGGTGTCGCTGTTGGGCCTGACGACCTTACAAAGGGCGGGTTTCTTCGACGTTGTAACCCGAGACTTCACGAAAACATGGCTGATACCGCTTTTTACGGCCGCGAAAATGCAACAATAATCATGTATTTTAGTATTATTTTCTGAATCGTAATGTTGTATTTTACTAAGTTTATCTACTGGAGGCAGTGCAGGTAATTACAAAAACAAGGTTAAATGCAGTCTTCTTGACGTCACTGATGTTACAGAGCATTCACACAGAGGTCATTAATAAATATGACTACAATAAAGGAGCTGATTTCATGGCACCAATCAGTGGTTCAGACTGTTTTGATAAAGCAGGGTCATTGTTGTGACCTATGAGGTGTTCGTTGTGTGTATTTGTTCTGTACAAAGCATCTTTTTTAGTTTATCCTTCCTGTTGTCCAAGATGAAACAGGTGTTTGTTGTTTGTTTACAGTATAGCAGAGCTTCAGAGAGTTGTGTCACTGCTGCATTTACCTTTTCAAGTCAACAAAAGTTAAGGTAGCTTCTGTTTTGCATATGTTAAGTGATGATTAGGTTACATTCTAAATAGACCAAATATGAACGGTAGCATACATGGCTTGAACAGGATGGCTTAAACTACATAGAAGGTACTGGTAATCCACACTTGAATTTGGGTACCTGATGTTGTAATCA
This sequence comes from Hemichromis elongatus, assembly GCA_015108515.1. Lineage (NCBI taxonomy): Eukaryota > Metazoa > Chordata > Actinopteri > Cichliformes > Cichlidae > Hemichromis > Hemichromis elongatus. The sequence goes on from VUQR01002914.1 coordinate 12,061, forward strand.
GATATCTTAATCATAAAATGTGAGTAAGGGACGCCATGTTTAGAGTGAACCTGTCAGAGAAACAGCAAAAACTTTAGGAGTGACCGAATCAACATTCTCATTTGTTTTTAGAAAGAAGCTCGGCGACAGCAAAAGAAAGATCAAAAAAGACAATAATGTGCATGATGGCAAGATCATAGGAAAAAAGGAGGAGGAATGCAGGTCATTTTCAAGGTCTACAATCAAAAGATACTATCATGAATGTGAATATAAAAGCTTTACAAAAAATGTAGAAACTATTGATTATACTTTTGAACAGAAGGCTAAAAGCAGCAGCCCAGGTTCAGTTCCTGTTTAAACCGCATAAGCAACCCAAGGGTTTCTCAAGGCAAAGGCATGATATATTCTTCAGCGGTCTGATCTCAGCCCAACACAGCGTGCTTTTTAGTTATTCACTACAGGTGGACTTAGTAAAAACCACTGAAAAATTTCTTATTTCAGTTTAGCCTTAATCTTCCTTTTCATTAGTTTGACTGTTATTTTTAAATATCATTATATTTCAAAGGATTTTATTCAGGGGTGCACTTTTCAAAAGTTCAGAAAAGGTATTACAATATAAACACCAACACTCTGACGGTCGTTGACTCACATTGATGTAAACATCCAATAAAAGATGTGCCAAAGAGCCATGACCTAGATGTAACAAATTTGATCAAAGTGAGAGACATTTTGTTTTAAATTTTACTTACTATTTTTTGAGCCCACAAAATCATTTTGTTTAGTTCTCATTTTGTCCAAAATACTGTTAATTTCACTCCTAGTTTAGGATTCTTTATTCTTTTTAGGTAACTAAAGTAATCCCACTTGTAGTTTATTGAAAATGACGTGAAGGAAGTGAAGTGGGAGACAGAGAAAGTAGCTATGTCCCAATTCCTAGGCTGTGTTCTTCAGCTGCATTTGAAGGCCAATTATGTCACAGCCAAGCGACGAAGGCTGTCCCAATTCAAAGGCTGCTCCAACTGCAACCGACAAATGCATCCTTTATTTCCACAGATTTAAAAGGTAAGTCAGATGTATCTTTTGTGGCCCAACCTATCCCAGAATTCATCGTGTGGCATCGCCAATTTCAGTTTCCAACAATGGTGGCAGCTACTTAGTTCTAGGTCACAAAAAAACTTTTAAGATATTTTCAGACGAGAATGTAGCTGTGTAAACTTCAAATATCTGCTCATTTTATCAAGACATCACGAATTTGCAAAGCTGCTCTGATGTTTTCAGAGACGTCCGTTACCCACCAGCTTGATAGTTGACTGGGAGGTCGAAGCGAGAAAAACGGACTCCCACCACGTTGTTTCTTAGACCCTGGGCAGGATAAACATGATATATAAGTAACTAAGATAACTTTAAAATGTTATTGTTTGGCTTTTTTTAGTGTTTTATTTGTTCCAGAGTAAATCGGTTTGGCTGAGATTAAAGTTATAGTTTTAACACAGCTTAATAAACGTCAAAAAGAAAATTGATTAAACAGAAGTATGAGATGGTCCAATGTTCTGTCATATTTTAGGGAGAAAGGAGCAGACGGCTGAGTTTATTAAACTCCAGCTGGTGACGCAAATCTGAAGGCTAAACCATCCAATTTCACAGCCTCGCACTTCCAGCCTTCTCGGTCTTTGAAGGACCCGGCCCACGTAGACTGCAAAGGCTGGGTCCTCGGAAGTATGCGGCTTATTGGGACACAGCTCTTATGTGTACTCACAGGGTAACAATGGTTGAGGTAACGGGTGGGATCCTGGAAACTATAGACATAGTGAGCCAGGGGAAGTAAATACAACACAAGCCACAGAAAACAACAGCACAATAAAACAGGAAAACACAATTGAACGAGTAACAAGAGTTAACATAGGAAAGAACAGGAGGACTAGAACTGGGAACATGGAAAGGGAAAGGACTAATGCAGACAAGACTGGGACACTAAGGAAAGGAACAAATCAGAGATTACAAGACAAAGGATGTTAAACTAGATACAAAAGACCAGCAATCTAAGACAGAATGTAACTAAAAAGATGACAGACTCACATATGAACTTACAACAGAGAGACAGAGACAACCACAGAACAGAGTAGGAACACCAAAAGAGAGCAAATAAATCAAAAGTCATAAGCAAACAAGGGACTACAGGCTTAAAAAAACTAAAACAAATAAGGAACCAACAACCAGGCATCAGAAGATATCATCAAGAAATACTAACACTATTAACAGAAAACCATGAACTGAAATCACTTCTCAAATTTCAGAAGAAACAATGAACTGACAGCAAACTTAAAACCATGGGTTCAATGACAAATATCATAATCCATGTTATAATAATTAAAAAGACTAAAACAAACACTGAAACTACTAAAAATGAAAGAAAACATTTCCAGACATTGGACGCTGAACTGAATCCAGCAAGTACACCAAGGAGACAAATAACTGCACACAAGTGATATCAAGGAAGTCAGCTCTAAAAGAAAATAAGCCAAATTAATGGAGTTTAATATATGAAACATAAGTCAGATAAGGCAGCATGGTGGCACCGTGGTTAGCACTGGTGCCGCACAGCAAGAAGATCCTGAGTTCAATTCCACCATCAGGCCGGGGTCTTTCTGTGTGGAGTTTGCATGTTCTCCCCGTGTTTGCGTGGGTTCTCTCTGGGTACTCTGGCTTCCTCCCAAAGACATGCACTTTGTGGGGATAGGTTAATTGATCAATCCAAATTGCCCATAGGTGTGAATGTGGGAGCAAATGGTTGTCTGTGTCTCTATGTGTTAGCCCTGCGACAGATTGGCGACCTGTCCAGGGTGTACCCCGCCTCTCGCCCTATGACGGGATAGGCTCCAGCACCGCCCCGCGACCCTGAAAAGGATAAGCGGAAGCGAATGGATGGATAAGTCAGATAGTGGGCTATATAAAAATGTGTTACTGGTGTTGGTGTTTAGTACCAAGAGAATCATATAAACACCACAGTCTACCTGAGTATTATTCCTAACCATGTCCGTCCCTTTATGACCAGTGTATCCATCTTCTGACTATGTCACAAAGCTCATCACGTTACTGATATGCAGCAGACAAATCTGCAGTAAACTCTGTGCCACAAAGACTTAAGGCAGTCCTGAAGGCAAAAGGGGGATCTAACTAGGTGCTACGACTAGTACTAATAGCAAGGGAGTGTAATGAAAATGAAAGCATTGAGAAAAGTTTGGAATTTGTTATCAAGCTCATGTGATACAGCTGGAAACTCCAGCATAGCTAAAGTGAAACACACTGAGGAGATTATTTGCTGAACTTGAATGTTTTAATCTTAGCATACTTAGTAGTATATTTTTTTATTTATTATATGTATTTATGTGATTTCCTGAGAACGTTTTGAGGTAAATCACTTCAATTTGACACGGAAAAGCAGAAAAGAAGTGTGTGTTTTTATCCAGACAAAAAGAGAGTAGCCAAACTCTTTTCAGTAATGTTTATTAGTTTTTTTCTTTTGAAGCCAGGTTTCTTTATTCACAGAATCACAGAATTTGTAACCTCTTTTACCAATCAAAACACTCAATTACAAAAGATAGCAAGATTATAATTGTTGCACAGCTGAAAGTCAGATATCAGCTGTAACATGAAGTTTCAGTTTGCCCTGTGTACTCTCAGGGATTTCCCCTCAGTCTCCACCTCCACTCGACAAAATACAAATAAAAAACACTTTTTTTTCTCCACAGCAGTTGTTCATGTGAACAATAAGATTCCATTAAATTCCAATTTAAAAACGATTAAAACTTTCATCACCTCACACATTGCACCAAAACCCGTTCATGCAACACGTAACACCTGCTGAGAGGAGCGTTTTCTGAAAGGCTTCAAGCAAAACACATT
>VUQR01002916.1:7099-18005 GCA_015108515.1 Hemichromis elongatus
CTAACATTTCATTCATGCGCGGTACTGGACGCGCAAAGGTGTGAAAAACGACTCAAAACGATAGTGTGGACGCGGATCGTTTTTCCAGGAAAGCTCCGTTTTTAAAAAGATCCGGACTAGTGTGGACGTAGCCTTAGTGATTCTAAATCTCCCGTAGGTGTTAAATGTGAGTGTGAATGGTTGTCTCTCTCTCTCTTTCTCTATGTAAGCCCTGCGACAGACAGGGAGCCTAGCCAGGGTGTACCCTGCCTCATGCCTTATGGCCCTGTGACCCTAAATTGGATAAACAGAATAGAATAGACAAGCAGTGTGTTTGAATATACTGAGTAATAACTTGCAGTACAAGATGTTTAAAAAAAAAAGAAAGAAAGGCTTTGTCGCAACAAATGCTCCTAGAGCTATTTGGCAGGTTTTCTAATTTAAGGAGATGAGATCAGACGTTAGGATTGCAGAGGTGTCATTATAAAGAGCTGTCACTACAAAGTGTGCTCACTAACAAAGTCCTAAGACCAAGTATATGGTTTAACATGACTTCCATTGTAGGAAAAGTTGGTCTGCACACCAACCCAACAAAAAACTTAATTACAAATGTAAAGCACGGTGGAGGGATCATCATGACTTGGGGCTGTTTTGTCAGTGCTGTGCCTGCTGGATCCTTTGAAATCATTGGGAGGAAGCATACATTCAAAATTGTTTGTCCAGATATTTTACCTAGGGGAATATGAGGAGAACCATAAGGAAGAAAATGAGACCCCCCCCCCCCCAAAAAAAACAAGAAACAAAAACAAAACCTGCATGTTTTTGAATGATCGAGTCAAGACTAAATTCTGACCCCGCCCTTAGTCCAACTGAAATATTGTAGCCTCGACTTGAAGACAACTGCTCCATTAAGGCATCCCAGAAATACTGAATTGAAACAGCTCTGCGAAATGAGCCTTCCTAATTTAATCATCATCAGTGTGTAATTCTCATAAGCAGCTACAGGAAATGAAGGTTGTTGTCGCTTTCTACGAGTTATAATGACAAGAGTTCACTTGTGTGATTGTTTTTTAACCTGAATTCCGTGTTAGTTCAGTCAGATCAAACACTGCAAAATAATTTTAAAAGAATGCACTCTCAAGTTTTTCTTGCAGATATCTTGCGTGATATATAATTCTAGTAACTGCAAACAACCAATAAGGGCGGGTTTGTGACTGACTATGAAGATTTAGCCGAGTGACAGGCAATTAGACTGAGAATACAAATAGCCGTCTTCCTGTTATTCATAGCAGAGTGAGTTGCGCAACAGCACAAAGTTTCAAAAGATCTGTCACAAGGGATTTGGACCGAACACCATTTCCTGTATTTGAGTAGATGAGCTGGTAAAAAGAGTGGCGTCATACACAAAATAAGTGCCGGAACAAAGCAATATACCAATGTGGAAACAGAGTCTCTGTTGATGGGTTTGCATACAAAAGTGAAAGCACAAAAAGGCACAACGAACTGTCATTTATAGAGTAGTGAAGTGAGAAAGGAAGGGCTTACTGCATGTGGAAGGGTGTGTGTGTGCCTGTGATAGTTATGATGTTGATTGGTACACCATGTGCTCGCTCTACCATCCCTGGAGGAGCTGTCATAAGCTGTTGAACGATTGATGGCTCTCTCAGAGGGAAAAACACAGCGTCCTGTTATTGCCAAGAGGATCAGTGTTAACACTTTTATATGGCACCAAGCAGTTTTCCCTGAGCTCTGTTCACTCACGAACTGGTATATGTCAAACACATACAAACAAACGGATGCAGACAGTCACGCCAACTTTGTATATATTAGTGGTTCTCAGAGAGAGGAGCTGGCGTGACGGATCAGGAGAAGGAATTTAAAAAAAAAAGAAGTCAAAGACAATTTTTAGTACTAAAATTAAACTTGTTCCCTTTTTATTGTTAATGACAGCAAAAAGGTTTTGGAGGAATAAGCGTTTTTTTGTTTTTTTTTCTCTAGCAGTGTATGCTAGAAAAACTCTGAGAATCTGTGGTGAAACATGATTGTTTCTCACGAAGAATGGTGAATGGTAGATTTTACAGATTTAGTTTGAGAAAGATTTGTATAATCTTCATTGTCAGGTAAAATATTGTACTTTAAAATCACTGCGGTTATTTATTTCCCTTTTAACCACCTAAAATGTGTAATTTTCTGATATAATAATTGTGGATTTTATTGTAAAATCACACACAGGTTTGTTAAAGGTGATCTTCTTTGACAAACTATTAACAGTAAAATATGTAACATTTGGAGGAATCACTCTGTTTCATGGACTAGTTTTACTAGTGATCCACTGCATTCGAGCTGCAACACTTCTATGAGGGGTTTTTAAGCAGTATTTGTGGCATTTACTTATAACTTTTGTGTATTTTTGTGCTGTAGTTCTGCTGCTTTTTATACATCTGTAGCAACTGTCAAATACAGAATTTTATGTCCTCTAAAAATTCTAAAATTTGCAGAAAAAAAACCAACAGAATACAAAAGATCTGTGTTTATTTTCATATCCAATATATAACTTTTACATTTATTTTTTTATTTACTGAAATAAAAATGTGCTATAAATTTAAATGTAGTTGGGGTTGGTACACATGAGCGATGAATTAAACTTTCTGTTGGATGTTGACAGTTATTTACATCTCAGTTCAAACGTTATAAACTTCAGCATCTGTCTTTTTTAAGTTGACTAATAACTGGTCATCTGCTTCCTTATCACATGCATCCAGAGTCCCACAGTTTGAATGCCTCTCCAATGGGACATTATGACGTCAAAGACCCACCCACACTCACACACACAACAACACACACACACTGGACCAAGTCCCCTGAGGTTGCTGCCAGCACAATGTCATTATCATCCATCGGATTGTAGTGGCCACTGCCCATTGAGTCTCGCTGACGTTCCTTTTGTGCTCAGTAATTCTTCCCACAGAAACCCACGACCCCCACTCGTACACCCTGTCCTACCGCCTGTCTACAGCGGCCCATCTGTAATCCCACCCCCCTGCCCCGCACCCCCATATCCGCCCCGTCTCGGCCTGCACTTCTCCAAAACAAACCAGCTGTCTTGGCCGGTCGTGTCCCCGGGGGCGTAAACAGGTGTCGAGAGGGCCGCGGGGCCTCAGCGTGTGACACACCGCCACACGCTCCTCCAGCCTTCTCCTCCAACCTGCCAACACACCACAGAGTGAGAGAGTGGTGTGTTTTACACTTTTGTGGACTTGATTGTTACTACAGAGAAGGAGTTGTTGATAGCTGGGACTGCACATAAAACCTAATCTCTGCCGGTCAAAGCAGCTGCTCGCATTAAGTGCTCACAGTCATTGATCTGAGAAGTCCTTTTTTCGTTTTTAGGAAATCTTTGCTCAGGGGTGAGAATTCATTTAACAAAGATCCTGTGTATGAAGAAAGAACCTTGACATGCCTGTAGCAAATATAAAAATACACACTGCTGTGCAACCAAAATAGATGAAAGGAGAGGGGTATGTCCTGCTGAGCTTAAAGCCAGCTGTATTTTTAGCACAAACTTCACACTGTGCACAGGAGTGGAGGAGGGGGCTTGCTTGCAGGATGCAGGTCAATGCGCCTGTACACACATACCAAAATGGTAACAGCAGGTCAATGCCACTATAGTTGTATAATACTGAACAGTCGGTGGAGGCAGTGAGCAAAAGTTGGCACCTAACCACCATCACAATCCTCATACATGTGTCCAACATGGGCCATTTGAATTCCAGCTGCGAGTTCTTCTTCTTCTGTGTGACTCTAGAAGATTTGTAAACTGAATCCAAGCAAGTGCACCTACTTCTTTGTGCAGAGCACTCACATTTTACGAGTCTTTCAAGTGCCTGCTAATAAGATACGTGACTTTTGAAACTGTGCTTGAAAGCAGTAAAGTCTTTCTTTTGAAGCTGCAGGAACAAAGGCAGCTTCACACCCTAAACAGTCCCGCTATCACTCTCTGCGGTGAGCTCAGCGGCTCTGCACAGCCTATTGTACATCTGCCACTTGACTCCTTGATACTGAAACAGGGAGTGTGTGTGAAAGGTGGGGCGGTGGGGTGCTTAGGCCTACATGTGCATGTGTCAAGCTGTACTTGTGCTTTAGTGGAGCTGAGCCAAGCTGCGAAGCCAAACTGCCACCTTGTTGATTCCTGTGTTCATGTGTAAAACAAGCTGAGGCAAGTTAGTGGCCCTACTCCTGCATTCGTGTATGACTCTTATCAGCTTCCATCTTTACAGCAGCTCCAGAGTTATTCACCCATCTGGAGACAAAACAAGCCAGTAGCAATTACTGGAAACCCTTTGCGCTAGAGATGCCGAATGTCAAACCTCAAGCCTTTATTCAACGAAAACACAGGCACGGCTGTATTCTTATGCAACCTCAGTTATGTGGCTGACAGCCAGGCAATTAAGAATATGCGGATTTCTAAAAGTAAAATGGAAAAGAAGTGTAGAGTATGTTTTCAAGTTGAAGTTGGAAACCTACATTTATTTTTTAAAAGACCACGTGGTTGGAGAAAAGAACAGCTCTTTTGATTATAATTATGTCTCACAGATAAACTGAAACACAACATAGCCAATGTTTTCTTTTAGTTAGACAGCACCACTATGTCCTATACAGTCCACTGAAAAAAAGGGAAACAGAAGGAAAACAAAGACCTAATTTCATCAGAATTTTTAAAGTGAAGTCACATGCAAAAAAACAAAAACTGCCCAGTGTTACATAACCAAATCAAATGATCTGCTGTGACTGCTCATTTACACACAGCCACATGGAGGTTTATCAGCAATAACAGGGAAAAGGATGGAGATGTTTATCAGCAATAACAGGGAAAAGGATGGATGGAGATTGCGCAATATCAGTGAAGCACATTTGGCCAGCTGCTCAGACTGGCCTTTCATGGGTCTGCTGTGCAGTCTGAAGTCTGAATAGAGACTCTCAGCAGCAGCTCATGCATTTGCATTTGATGCAGACTCTTAGCAGACTTCAGTCGGCGGAACCAGCACCGCGCGGATGACTCTGAACTTAACCAAAACTTTGCTCATGGAAGTTTAGAGCATTCAGATACATTCAAAATCTATCACGACGCTTTCGTTTCTGCCTTCTATCAAGCGACGCAGTTTTGGGTGTGACTCAGTGAGGCGTATTTAGACTAGCTCTGGTTTGAAAGAGTGCAGACGGAACTAGGTTTTCTAGCGGAGTAGCACTAAAGCCACAGCGCAACAGACTACCGGTGCACAGTTCACCGCTGAGCTCGAGACAGACGGAGCGAGTCCGCTAAAACTGCTCGGTGTGACTCCGCGATGTGTTTTGTGTGACTTTTTAAAAAACAAAAACAAAAACAAAACAACAACAGCAGTTTTTCTTTAGCACAATACCGCCGTCGTCTCCACTGCTCGGAGCGCTTTAGGGACACTTGTTCCTCCGTGTTTTGTTTAAACTGACGGACTTCACGACACTGGACGGACTTCAGCTGAACTCAAAAGATGTCAATTTTGCCTTTCACTCCACCCATTGTCAAAAGACTTTTGGGCTGGAAGAAGGGAGAGCAGAACGGCCAGGAGGAGAAGTGGTGTGAAAAAGCGGTGAAGAGCCTGGTGAAGAAGCTGAAGAAGACGGGACAACTGGACGAACTGGAGAAAGCCATCACCACCCAGAATATCAACACGAAATGCATCACTATACCGAGGTAAGGAGAGTTTGAGCGTTGATGTTGACCGTGAAAGCAGCATCCCAGCTAGCTGTACACTTAGTAGCTCCCCCCGGGGGGTTATTACTTCAGCTGATTTCATTACAGCTTTCTTACAGAAAACTCAAAAAGGTCTCCTCCCTGGTCCCTGCCATCCTCGGCGCCTTTGTACATGTATGGCATCATTGCGCGACTTGAGAAGTTGACATTTCCACTTCCTTTCTGGCGTCAATATTGCAAACTGTTGATTTCCTTTACGTGTTTATTGTGCAGCAACATGGTGGCTAAGGTGCTGCTTAACGAGCTAGCGTTGGACCATGAGCAGAGCTAGCAGTACATGTCTGAAACATCTCGGCGGCGAGCTGCTTGGGGCATCATGCTGTCATCATGTGCATACTTCACTTTAAGCGAGCAGCCTTCAGCACTTTCTTATTATCATATCAACATTGAGCTGAGGGTGTTTTGCTGGGGAAAAAAATGGTACAGTCTATGCATTAACTAGCCAGCAGAGCACATGCAGTGCAAAAGCATTAATGGAGTCCAAGTTATATAACTTGGCCTTAATCTGGGACGCTTTCTAGCGTTCTTAGTGCGTAGGCGAGTCCGTGGAGCTGGCTTCTCTTACTCTCAGCCTGCACAGCCATTTGTCCATCAACACAATATTTAGAACAAATAACCAACAGTGGCATTTGTCAGCAAATCACAGCTGGTAGCTTCTGTGAGTCACTTCTCTCCCGAGCAGTCATTCTCCTCCCCCGATGAGAGGCTGTGCTTGTAGAAGCCTCCTAGGTGCAACAGTGTAAACACAAATCATGGATTTTTACCCGTCCCACTCTTTAAAATGTTTGTGTGGTATTACTCTAGCGTAGATTGAGAGTTACTCGAAAAATCAGTTGCCAGTTTTTTTAGTACACCTTACTTCACCCAGTGTGCAGAGATAAACTCATTAGTCAACTTGAAAGTTCTTGTCCGTTATATGGGTGATCAATTTGAGACATTTTGCATACTGGCATGTGTCAGGTTCCATGATCTGGTTTTTATGGGGCATCCCTATGAGATAAGAGACTCAGCATATAATTAACACCTGTGTCAGTAATAAAAAGCTTTGCAGAATAAGCCAGTGGTGTGCAGCCTCCAAGATAAAGAGCCAGTTACACCTCCCTGTAACGGTTTTAAAAACTGAACATTATACATTGTGTTTCGGAGATGTCATATTAGACTGAATTAGGTTTAACCAGGTGCAACTGCAGCGGAAGAAAACGGATGGATGTACAGATGGAACTTATATTGAATGTATAGTGTGTGCTCACATGTATTTTACATCTTCTGCTTTCTCCACTTTTACAAATAAACTCTCCAGACTTTTGCTTGCATCCGCAAAATCTCACTAGTGTTTGTCGGCTATTCACATTTAATAGCATACTGTCAGATGAAAATTGAGCCTCAGTGGGGCACTCCCACATTCTTCTCTGCCACAAGTGTGCATATCATGACTTGCGCAGGCCTGGGCCAGCATTCAGTATTAAGCCTACCCAGAAAGTTAAATAATGTTTGCCATGATCCAGGTTTCATATTTCCCACCACTAATGCAGAAGGGAAGAGGTGGAGTGCATTAAGATGACCCCAGATCAGAGCTGGCTGTCAGTGTTGGCTAACACAGTCCCTGGAGAGCTGCTGTTTCTATTAATTCCCCCACGTTTTGGCTTGCTGACAGCAGCTGCTTGCATGTTCAGGCCTGTCCACAGGGAGGTCAGCTTCTATCTCTATGACACACAAACTCCCCCGTACAAGCTCATTGCTACCCCTTTAATGCTGGTTTGCAGTGATGCTGAGTGAAAGGAAGGAAGCGGGATGTGTGTATATTGATTGAATCAATAGTTGTATCTGGTGGGGGAATAGCAGGAATTTTATGTCACATATCAGTGTTGTACATTGAGATAAAGTTATGGAGAAAGAAGGGATCAGATCTCAGTGGGCCAAGTGACAGAATATTAGATTGAAATCTCAAGGCAATTTTTTTTCCTGTCGTGTCAAGCACACTTTTTGTCTATGTGGGTTTAGTCTGTCAGATGAATCTTAGAATCACCTGGGGAGCTTTGTGAAAGACTAGTTGTTTTTAAATGGCTGTCACCTGCTAGATAACACTTACAACAATTACAGGGCTATCTGTGGAAACTGTATAACAGCTTGGTGAGTTTGGAGGCAAGGCTTTTTTGGGGTGGAGGTTGTTGACGTGGTCTGTAGGGCTGCATGTGGGTGTAGTTGTGCCTTTATCTTATGAAAAAAATATTAGTCATGTTCCCATTTGAGGTCAAAACAAAGTATTGCAGGCTTTGACAGTTACTCAGGGAGTGCCAATGCTCTACTTGCCTTTTAGTGGTTTTTGACAATGAGCGGTTTTACTCATTTAAGACATAAGTAAAAGTTTAAACCTCTGTCCAAGTTCAATCCTGACTCATTTGGCAACGAGCAGCTGTGGTATTGACCTACCTTTTTCTTTTTTCCGTTGGTCCTATTAAAGTCCTGTCTTCCTGTGAGCTTTAAACTTGGGTTAGATGAAAACACTGGTGTGTAAAGTGCGTCAAGGAACTATCAGTTTCTGATGCACGAGGGATGGATGTGTAGCGTGACAGCCTGCAGTATGTTTGAGTGCGGCAAGATGACTACCAGATGTGTGTCCTGTTGTTTACCAAGACCTTTATCTATGAACAGGAGCCAAGTTGTGTTTCCTTTATACCAGGGTGAACTAGGAGCAGAGTTAAATATAGTTACAAAGTCAGTGGGGGGAGGAGGTCAGGTTGGTTGGATAGGTCAACAAAACCTCAGACTTTAAGACCAAACATGTTCGTATGCTTCCTGTTTCCTAAGCGTAGTAAATGTCTTTTTTTCTGAGCTGTGGCCATGATTGTTTCCTAACTTCAACAAAGATTACGTAGGCTTTTTAGCCTTAAGGAAGTAGTTACTTTACCCTAACCACATTTTTAAAGCCAACAATTGCATTTCACATTTTAACCTAAACCCTTGACCTTTTCCCAACCCTAACCAAGTCTCTTTTTTTTCTCCCAAACTCCAACCATAGCGGTGTCCATTCTTGGATGGTTTTCTGTTAAAAGAAGCGACTTGTTTTGTTACTGTTTTGGGAGACACCAACATTTACCAAGTAAAATTCCTTTTTTAAATTTTTTTGGTGAACTGTAGGTGCAAAGTTATTGGGAGGCAGTGGTTGAGCAAGTCAAACAGTTGCAAACATTGAAACAAAATCTATTCCTGTACCTCCTTTAGAGATAAATCTATAGACAGTATAAAAGAAGGACGCTGCTACCGTGCGGCCACCTATTGGTTGCTTTAAACCCGTTTTGAAGGTTTTTAAATGTTTGCTTTATTGCCATCTTGGTTAAAAAAAAAACAAAAAACAACCCAGATGTGACGAGGATGGGTGGGTCTGACTATGGTACCACACACTCACAGGCTAATGATTTATGATTGACATGTGGTGCTACTTTGCATGAATCATGGTAAAGTATGGAAAACCCTGTGCTTGTCATCTATGACTGGGAATTGGAGAACTCTCCAATGTACACTATTCCATACCCTAAACTAGCTGTTACTTTTAAATTTATTATTACTACAGGATCTTTTTTTGTTTGTTTGTTTGTGACCGTCACTTGGGTTAGCCACTAAGACCTGTTGCTGCCATGATCAATCTCTTATTGTTTTAGTTAATCAAGTAATTAAGTAGATTTATAATATGACAGAAATGACAAAAATGCACTTTGCTTGTGCAATCCAAGTTGAAACCTTCAGATAGGTTTTGTTTTAAAAGCGTTAAGCATACATTTCATAATTATATAAATTAATTATAACAAAAAGTGTTGGTTTTTGGGAAGCTGTAATCAGATATAGGCTTGAACTTTTCTGAAATAACCAGTTATACAAGTTGCTGAATTACTGGTAATTTTCTGTCAGTTTAGGTAGACAATAGGTAGACAACTTCGGATTAACTATTTTTTTGTTGTCTAGGTTTTTTTTGTGTCAAATGTTTAATAATTAACACAGTCATGCACCTGTGCCTAATGGGTCTGTTATGTTTGAACAGAGGTAACCTTTTAATGCAAAAACTTAAAGGGAGTCAGACAATCCAATTAGAAAAACAAACCCATCAAAGTTGCGTCTTCTGTGTGTCTGCTTAAAAAAAATATATATATGGAGTTAATGAGTTCCAACAGTTGCATACTGGTGGTAAAAAGACAATGAGACATTTTCCAGTGTCTTAATACCCTGAGTGATATGTGTACTGTGGACAGTGTGAGCTTTATTTTCACAGAGCCTGGGGGAGTGGATTCCTCACCTTTTATCTTAATTTTCTCTGAATTTGAGCCAGGTCTGGTGAGAGGGTTTGTCTTATGTACACACATCACTCCTGGCACTAAGGTTACAGTCTGATTCACACTGCATGTTAGGGCAGGAGGAATTTCAGGTAGGAACTTTAAGTTCAGAAGTAAAAAATGGGATGAACTGAGAGAGACAGAGAGAGAGAGATTGGACTGAGAGTGAGAAAGATTGCATCCACACTGTTGTTTCTTTACACATCACTGTTGAAAGTACTTCAACAGTACAGTTCTTGATTAAGGAAATTCCTTTTGTTGATTTTTCTCCGACTATCGTGTTTTCCCACCTTATCAGTGTGCAGCAGTTGTAAAGATCCACAACAGCAGAATTTAATCCTGAAATGTAAAACGAAAACCAACAGTTTTACTTTTGCCGTACACTTGGTGTCTTTTTATATTTGCTGCTTTTGGTTAATACTCCTTCCTGTTAGTCAATAAAATTAAAGCAGTATTTATTTTTTGCCTCATTATAAAAACCGAGGACAAAAGTACAAAAGAGATGATGTGTGAATCCAGAGGGCAGAAGAGAGGTATTGAATTCCTGGTGTTTGAAGGAAGTTTTTGTTATAATGGGAAAATGTTCTTAAATGAGAGAAGATGAGACATTAATGGGTGACCAAAAACACTGTTGACAAAAGATAAGACTATGAAAGAGAAAGGTAAACCAGAAAGCCAAGGTTTGAGATGAAAGAAACTAAGGAAGCAGACTGCTTGGCAAGCTGCAGCATCTTGGATTGTCAGGCTTATTAGAGGGAGACAGTGGTTAGTGTGGTTCACATGCAAAAAAAAAAAAAAAAAATAACTGTAAATT
>VUQR01002917.1:10911-23902 GCA_015108515.1 Hemichromis elongatus
CATCCAATCCCCGACCCCTCCCACCCAGCACACCACTGCCACACCAACGCAATCACAACACATCAAAGCAATGAGCGAGGGAGATAAAGTGTAGAGAGGATGCTGTTCTGTCAACCAAAGCTAGCTGAGACTGAGGGGTGGTGGGATGGGGTATAGATATTTGGATGTTTGAGAGGGGGGGAAATAATCTCTCAATGAAGTACATCTAAAAGAGTAAACCTTTATGCTCTGCATTAGTGAATAAAGAAAACTACGTGACAGTTAATAAAAATGTCCCTGATGTTACAGTAATACCATGGAAAACAGTGTTTGCACACTGCAGCAGGACCAAAAACATTGCGATGAACTCAATATCTCGTTGCCTTTGAAATGGATACTTCGAAGATGTGGACCAGGTCTTCCCCCACTAGCAGTCAGTCACTGTCTTCAAAGCAACTTGGTACTTCAAGATGGCGATAAAATGCCAATAAGACAGTGTCCGTCTGCTATCAGTTTAAAATTGAATGGAGTCAAGTCTGTAATTACATGCTATAATGTGGCATTCAACCATGATAAAGTGGCAAAAAGCACAAATTCATATAATCACAAATTCAAGAAGTTCATATTAAACTGTCTTAGTCTGTGGGTCTGGTTGCGCTCTTTTTTTAGTTTTCTGTTGGGACTTCTTAGTCTGCCGTCAAGATTTTCTTTCATTCTATAATTTAGTCAGCATTTCATGGTTGTAAAGGGTATATCCTTTTCTACTCTAACTAAGCACCCAAAGGACTTTCTACTACCACCAGAAACTAGAGAAACCCAAAGAATCATCCCACCGACCTTCCGGTTGGTAGGTGAACCACTCTACCTCCTCAGCTACCCAAAACTTTTTCTTATGGTTCTTGTTTCTGTTTAATCACCCGACTCTGTCTTTAATTTGTTCTTGTTACATTTGTGACCTGATTTTAGAATACGATATATCTGATTCCTTGTATTTTATTTCCGTCTTTTCTCCTGAGTCTTCTTCCCGCTTGTTAAGTCTGTGTCTTTGTTACACACTTCCCTTTAGACATAGTAGTTTCTGCTGTGTCTTCTTACCCCTGTGTTTCCCCTCTCCCCTGATTACCTCATGTGTGTATTTAAATCCTCAGTTTGCCTTAGTTCCTCGTTGAGTCATTCTGTGTTATCTGTTTCTCATTCACTGTGCGTGTATGCAGTGGATTTGGAGTATGTTTAGTAACTGCTTTATGTTGGATTATTTGCTTCACAACAATAAAAATACATTTGTTGGTTTAAGAAGTCTACCACTAAAGTTTGCATTTGGGTCTGCAACCTGCATATGTTGACATAAACAGAAACTCAGCTAATTACTTTCAGATACCAGCCAGAAACTCACAGATTTGTGCTTCAACACAGACATAGTTGATACAGGACGGTAATTTAATTAGAAAACAAAATAATGCTCAGAAACCTTGCTTTTTGTAAAGGAATATAACCATAATTCAATCAGTAGGCAACCTTGCAGAACATTGGAGATATGTCAGTGCAGACTTAGACTCAAAATAACTGGAGAGTGTTTGCATTATGTCTGAGTTAATAAATTAGAAGGCAATTAAATGCAAATCTGTAGGACTTTGATTGTTTTGAGACAAGTTGAGGGTGCTGCACCCTCAAACGCTGGGTAGTCAGTTCATTGCCACAATTACTTACAATCGGTCTACAGCAGCAAATATCTGAAGAAAGTTGCCATTCGACTCTTACTCTAGTGTGAGTGAGCTGTTAGTGGCTACTGTTGAAGATGAGAAGATGGTTAAAAAATTCAATACTGCAGGGATGCAATATTCTTACAGCCCACTATATATACTATATAAACTGGCATTGTAACCATGCCTTCTCCTACTGGTTTGTGATTTCCATGTTTTGAATCACCCATTTAAGGTTCATGTTGATTTTCCTTGTACCAAAAGTGACACCTCATAGCAAAACTAAGTAATTGTGTGAAAATTCTATTAAATATTGTTCAAATAAGTGAATCCAGGATGGATTTCTTTATCTTTTCTGCATAGGCTTTCTGACACTACTGCACCTTCCTTCCACAGTCCAAAGATTTGTACTTTTGGTTAATTGCTGATTCTAAATTTGCTGTAGGTGTGAATATGTGTGTTAGGGTCATCTGTCTCTATGTGTTAGCCCTCCAACAGATTGGTGACCCACAGCGCTGTGAGAACTGGCCTATCCTGATTACCCTACTCTGATTTGGATAAGCATAAGAAAATGAATTGATGGCTAGATGGATTTTCCAAAAGGTACAAGCATAGCAAACACAGTTAAAAGCACAGTGGGATAAAATCAAAGTGACCACACCCCTAAGTTAAAACCTTAATAATATCTAAACAGTTTTAAAAATATTCACCTCTGTGTGTTTTTTTTCTGTCTTAAGTTGTTAAGGCTTGACAATAGTATAAATGGCATCTCTAAAGGAAGAATCCCTGAATGTCTGACTGACTCCACACTCTGACAGATATATGGATATGGACTGATCCATGGATGGGAAACTTCTATGTAACAATACACACCTACCTCCAGTTTGCAGGTATAGGAAAAATGTTTCAGCCAAAAGCAAATGGACCAAGAAATGCAAAGCAGCTAGTGTATTTCTCCTTTACGTCAAGATTATTGATGATGTCCTTTGGACCTTCCACTTCTAAACTGAACTGTTTTATTTTGCAAGGGCAGTACCACACCTAGAAGATTTTTACAGAGACAAGAAATCACTTAGCTATGAAACCAAATATTAGGCTTTTACACAAGTTTATGAATAAAATTTCAAATATGTATGGGTTGGAATTATTTGGGTGTTTTGCGTTTAAGAGAACATTTCAGTTTCCTGCAGGACAGATTCATGAGGAATATGGAGGAGGAATATGCATTTGTGCATTGCGATATTCTACAACACTGTGTGCCGTACATCTCAGTGTGGGACTGGGCATGTGTCCCACTCTCTTGGCAATGCTGACCTTTCTCATTAGGCATAAGCAACTTGCATAATCACTGCTGACTTCTATTGACTGGCCTGTCACAATGTCTATCCATTTGACTGGAAACCCTGTGAAAAAGTGCCGGCTGCCAAAAAAACATCTCGCTCAGTGACTTCCTGCTGAATTGTGCAGCAGGATCAGTAACTAAGACTTTTCATTAACTATACATGTTATGTAACTCATGCGCAATTATTTATTTTTCTTTTTAGTTTTTTAATAATATATATGTGAGCACTTTTACCCTTCCAATAAGTCTACACACCGTTTCAAATTATAATTTTTACAGTAACACTTAAATCCTGGCCTATAAACGTGCATTATGTGGTTAATAGACTGCTGCTTACTTAGTACTTTTCTACTATAACCTGGCACTCAAAGTGCTTTTTACTACAAAGCTCATTCACCCAATCACACGCACATTCACGGAACTGGTGTTTTCTATACTTAAGTGTCTGGTCTATTGTTCAGACACACTCACTCACTAGATGAACGTGACGGGGGAAAGTCGGGGTCACTATCCTTTCCAAGAAAACTTTGACCGAGGATCAAACCAACATTTCTTTTTTTTATGAAGCAAATCCCCGCATGGTTTTGCTTTGGCATTAAGTCAAGATTAATATACTGGATATAATATAATATACTAGAACAATACTGATTTTAATCATTTAACAAATTTATTAACTGTCATTTTTTAAACAGTATAAATATGTAAAATGAAGAATATATTAAGTAAACATGAATATACATTGTAACATTAATGATGAATTATAGATGTAGAAGATTTGATATCCAATATGTTGCTTCATAAAGCTCACACAAACTTCATCTTCTTATCCCCACACTGGTGCCATTTAATGTGCGCCACTGTTTTCTAGACTTTCAGTATTTTTCTAGCCGCTTATGTTAAGGATCTATAATCAGCGGCTGCTCAGCTACACCGGGAATAAATAAAAATTACTCCGACCATTAAGTTACATGACGTAACAATTGAGAATGTGCACAAACTAAACAAACCTGCAACAGCCCTAAACTGCCAGAGAGGGTGGGCTTTCTCAGCTAGCTACAACAATGAGGTCTCTAGTTCTTGGCATCACTTGATGCCTTTGATGAGGCAAGTGGTGTGGCAGACAGGCATGAGTCTGTCAGCACTAAGATGTCAGTATAAAACATGGGCCAAGCTAGTGTAACGTCAACTATTGTTTAAATAGGGTCCCACTGAGAATTTCCGGCTGAGGGGTAAACAGTAACCATTTTATTCTGACATTCACACAATTTTTGGTAGCAACATATATAAAATCATGTAAACACCTGAATGATGCATTGTATGTATAAAAATTGCTGTTTTTTATAGTTTTTTTTCTTACCCTGTTTCTACATTGATTTGAATTTAGTCGGCATTTAAACATTATACAATGACAACAACCTTTAATGACTGTAGCTGTAATGGTATAACAAAGTTTTCTTCAGTTTCAAAGTTTTGCCTGATTATCCATATCTTCTCTTTCTTTTTTTAATTTGCTCAGAACAAGGTTGGGTTAATTTTTCATTACAACATGCAAATAAAACCTGAATGAATATAATTAAGGTTACGCTCTGGTTCTGACAAAAAGGCATGAGGGCAAGCAGGAGGTGGCAGAGCTGAAGATGCTCAGAGTTTCATTGGGAATGACCAGGATTAGTGTATGAGTACATCAGGGTCCAGTTTGGGTTGAGATGGTTTGGACATGTGCAGAGGAGTCATAGTGGATACATAGGCAAGGATGCTGGGACTTCCATGGAGGAGGAAAAGAGAAAAAAACACAGGGAAGATTCGTGGATGTAATGAAGGAGGACATGCAGAGGGTTGGTGTGACAGAACAGGATGCTAGAGATAGGGTGTGATGGAGAGAAATGGACGTAGATAATCTGCTGTGTGAACCCATAAAGGTAGAAGCCAAAAGGAGAAGAAGAGGAAAAGCTTTTTGCAACACAGATTGGTTATTAAATCGTTTGATGTTTTAAAGAGGGTTCAAAAATTTGACCCCAGTTTGAACAATTGTTGAGAGAATTCTGATTAGTCCGACTCATGTGACGCTCTTCTCTGCTAAAGTTAGACATGTTTGAATCTGTTTTTGATGATTTAGCAAGACATAAATGTTTGTTTGGCTTTGAGCCTAATTGGAGATTAGAAAGTTAATTAACACATGTTGTCCCAAGAGTTTTTAAAGGATTTTTTTGGCATCTTTTGAAAGTACTTTCCCGGAATTCATACCATCAGCGGCAGTTAGCACTTAGCTTACCACTAAGCCTTTGATCATGAAGGGGCAGCTAGCCTGCTACCATCCAAATGTAACAAAATCCAAGCCCCTGCAAAGGTGACATGTTGTATATCACTTAACCCAAGAAAAACGGTTAAATAAATGTCTTTATAACAGGGCTTACGTGGAAAAAGTACATGACCTAGAGGCTAGTTGACCGTATAACACTACTTATTATTATATAGTATTAGGATACCTGTTGGTAAAGCCAAGCTAACTATAGTGCAAAGCTAAGGTAGCAAGCTTCAGTATTTAAATGTGAGATTGGTATAAACTTTCTCTTCAAGAGGATATTTTTCACAATGTCAAACATGAGAATCACGGAGAAGCTGATTAGGAGATATTTTCATTTGCTTTATGCATTTACCTGATTATTTGATATGATTTAACAAGGCATTTAGACTGCTCAAAGACAACTTCACATTACAAGGATTGAAAACATGATTCAGAAGTTGTGAAAAACCTGTTTCTAATGAAAGCATACAATCAATATAATTAGCAAAACCAGCTCACGGCCAGAATTTGCTGGCTAGCTCGATATCATACAGGCCACAGTGGAGGCAGATCGGGCACGGTTGTGAAGAATGACCGGACAGCCTGGTACACGAGCTGCAAGAGGAACGGGAGAGGGTGGGAGGTGCAGGGTTTAGTTTTCTGCTCCAGCATCCCATTCACATTCAGTGCACAGAGTGGGCACTGTACTGAGCAGACAGCAGATTAGGTCCCATCACACACCTCATCATTCACCAACACACAGACTCATCTGCCTTCCTTTTCTCTACCACTCGTCCTTAAATTACCTCTTTTCACTTTTGCCTCTCCTCCAGTTTCTCTCATGTTTTATTTCTCTCCCATTTCCCCCTTTCTCCTCCCTGGTTTGGTACATTTGTGGTGTTAAAGAAGTAATTAAATCTTAAGATATGGAGTAACAGTCTCTAATGTCCTTCCACTGTAGGCATACCAGTCTTGACCCTGGGGTGCACAGTGCCACACGTCATGCAGAGTAATACATAATAATGGCGACACCTCGTTGTTTCAGAAATGTTCCTCTTCATCATATCTAATACAAGAGAAAGCCCCGTGGAGGCAGGGGTGACCCTTATGGCCTCTGATCAATGATTCAGTCTATTAAATGAAGGTGGTTTGATTAGTAATTCTCTGGCACACTGGATGATACTAAATCTGTGACATTTTTATTCTCCAATCAGCTGTCTGAGGAATAATTGCATCTTATCATAATGATAGGAGAAAGTGAGGATAAATATCTTGTAGTATTGCATTCCCAGAGTTTGGAGTCCAAGCCTCTGCTTGGAAAAAAAACTGCAGGTGACAGGTTCATCTTTAGCAGGAGCAAATTATGTGCAGGGACAGGGAAGCCCTTGGATTCGCTTAGAGTCGAGGTCTATGAGCGCTGACACTTCCGGGGCCTGCTGCCAAGGGAAACTCAGTTATCTAGAAACGTCTACCCTCCTCTCCCGGTGCACACATTCACTTCCAACCTTTCCTGTGACCCAAGGGAGGAGGAACGATGGGAGAGGTGATGATGAAACTATTGACAGAGAAGTATATCTGCACTCACGAAGCACATCTCCAACAACATAATCAATTTGTACTTGCGTTTTGTTTTTATTTACAAAACAGATTAGTGGTGCAATCATTAAAAGGCAATTCCAAGAACTGTTAGCAGTCCTTGGAATAAACTATATCTGGGACAGAATAACAAAAGAAGCCCAAATGATTACACAGGCTCAATGAACCCTAGTTAAGTCAGGACTATTATATTTTGATGCATGCTCAATTATCCAGGTAAGGAAATCCCAAAAAGTTGATTCTTTTTTCAGTGGGAGAAACATTTTGTCAGTAATCCAAGTGACTTCTTCAATCTCATCTGACTGCTTGTTTTTTACCAACCTTATCAACAGTACATTTGCATAATAACCATTAATCAGGGTCAACAGATGATTGTTATTTCAATTTGCTGTAATATATATTTTGGCAATGTGGCAACTATAGGCTGGCTAAAGAAACTTATTGTGTGCTGCATTGGAGAAAAGGTCTTTGCCCCTTCGTGATTTCTTAGTGTATGGCATATTAGTTTAAAATCATCAGCCAAATGAAATATTAGACAGCGAGACAATATCAAATATAACTAAAGTAATGCAACATGCAGTTTTTTAAATGATGATTTCCTATTTTAAAATGAAAAAAGAATTAACTGTGATTAGCTCCATTTTTTGAAAAGCTGAGTTCAATTTCATTTGCCACCCCAGGCCTGATTAGTGCCAGACCTGCTGAATCAAGAACAATCACTAAAATCATGTCACAATCTCAAGAAACAGGTGAGAAAATAAGTCGCTGACATCAGTCTGGAAAGGGTTACACAGACATTTCTCAGTCTTTGGGACTGCAGTAAAACCACAGTGAGATACATTATCCACACATGGAGAAAAAAGTGGTAAACGTCCCAAGAGTGGCCAACCTATCATGAGTTGGCGACTCATTCAGGTGGTCACAGAAGAACCGAGAACAACATCTAAAGAGCTGCAGGCCTCAGTTGTCTCAGTTAAGCTCATGGTTCGTGATTCAACAAAAAAAAGACACTGGGCAAAAAGAGTCCAAGGAGAAAACCTCTGCTGAGCAAAAACCCCACAAAGGCTCAGCTCACATTTATCAAAAACCATCTTGATGATCTCCAAGACTTTTGGAAAATATTCTTCAAGTTCAAAAGCTGAACTTTGTGGAAGGTTTGAGTCCCGTTACAGCTGACATAAAAATAACAGCATTTCATAAAAATATTATCATTTCAAGTCAAACATCCTTAGGCCAATAACTTGTTTGCATAGGGCTAGGTAGGTTTGGATAACTTTTATTTAATGATTAAAAACTGTATTTACTCAAGTTATCTGGGTCTTATAATATTATTCATATGTAATGTATTAGATCTGAAACATTTAAGTGTGACAAATATGCTGAAGATATAATGATAAGCATATGTTCAGTATTAGCTATGCTACAATATAATTTGTTCCCTATTATGCACTAAATAAATGTGCAGCATCGACTTTTGATGAAAGCTGAATGGAACCACTGATCCCTTAACTTTTACCCTAAAAATGCAGTCCCCTATCCGTTGATGCTAAACAATTGTTCTGTCTTCTATTGTATTTTCACTTTCATTGGTGCTTCACATTCTCAAGTCATCCGCTCTACCATCACTGGGCTTTATTTTAGTTTTTTTATTGTCTTACAATCGGGACAAGGACAGCAGATTTGGGTTTGGCCACTGAAGGCAAGAGGTAATCAGTGATGCAAACGTCCCTGATAAGCTGCAATCAGGTATCAGCCAGACGACAGTAGCTTAATGCAACTCAACAGCACCTTTATCGTCACAATCAGCTGCAGTCCGAGTCCAAATTAGAATCGACCCCAGCTCTCCACTCCATACCTTTAAATCATCCGCAATGTGCAGCTTTTACCCTGACAAGGCTTAAAGGCAGAGGAAGAGGTTGATTCTTATTAGGCTTTTTTGGAAAATCTCAAAAAGTAAAGAAAGGAAGTGGGAAACATGGAAAATAAAGTCACTCTTTGAACCTTTGCAGCAGTGCTCTCTAAGATACTGTTGAGTATTTGTGCTTTGTACCTCTTTAAAGTCTAGAGACTACCTACTTCACTTCTCCACTTACCATGCTCGGGAAGAAACAAGGTCCCAGGTTTGAACATTTAGAGTGGACCTTACAATGCAGTATTAAACTAACAGGACATTTGATTTGAGTTTTATCCCAGCTAGAGCTGTTTACATATTATTTTCCCACCACTTCCACTCCCCAGTCATGCCCTCTAAGAGTGAAATTAGAAATTACCACTTTAAAATGGGGAAAACAAATCTGCTTGTGGTTATTTAACTGTAAAAATCTAATAATATGGATACAAAAACCTTACAACTTACTCTAAGACCTACTTTAGCTCATCATTTTATGAGTGCCTGGAACACAACAGCAGGAGCTTGTATTGTGGCTATTTTCATTTGGAGCAATCTTGAAACAAGCCTGAGGGAGGCTTTCCACCACTACCCCCCCTCCCTTATGTCCAAACATCCAACTCATAGCTCACATCCCGCTGCTGACTTGGCTGTCCTCCAGTAGGGTCTGTGGTGTGCTTTTAGCCCCGCTAATGTAGCTATCAATGTAGGTTAAAGACCCCCTCGTGGTCGACAAACACGCCAGTGCCAGGGGAGACATCTCAAGGTGAACACGGTGTTCAGCTGATATTCTCCCCCTTTAGATGTGGCAGTAATAATAAATAGGACAGAAACAACAATGTCAGAGAGTCACATCTCAGCTGTGATTGATTTATTCTGAGTCAGACGGGACAAGGAACACACTGAACCAGAACAAAAAAGGGGGGAAAAAAAGCATCCGGGTTTTCCTTTATTGTAAAATCTAACATCAAACATTAGAATTTCTGCAAGTAACTGTAGGCAGGAAGGCTGGTTTTTCTCCCAGAAAGATGGGATCTGCGTTTAATCCCCTCGTCCTGTCTGCTGTGCTTAGGAATTTGCAGACCCCTTAATTCCCTAAATGAGGAAAGAAATCAATAGGAAGACTATGGTCCTTTACTCAGTCTAATTATACGCATTTATCACCAATCACAGCCTTGAATTTGTAGGGACTGCAGAGACTCTGTAAGGCAAAGTGACAGTTCAGCACAATCCCGTTCATCCGTGAAAAAAAAAAGGACTCAGCAATGTGACATCAGGATAGGGGCAATTTGCTGTGCGGATGATAAAGATTAGTGAAAATAGCCATGAAACCAGAGGGAGAGAGAACACCGAGTAGAGAACCACTGTGTTCTGGATAATCATAGGACATGCATTTTAGATCACATGATGCTGGCCAAAACACACTGAAAAAAAAAAAAATAAGGCCTCTTTTTAGTGTTTCTCGCAAATGTATATTCCTTTGACTAACTTTATGTTTAGTCATTAGGATGGGGGAAAAAAAGTGATTTAGTCACTCTGAACACGGCATGGTTGTTGGTGTCAAATGTACTGATTTGAATATTTCACAAACTGCGATCTTTTGGCGTATTCCTACACAACCATCTGGAGAGTTTATACAGGATGGTTTGAAAAAGAGAAAATATGCCTTGAGCGACAGTTCTCTTTGAAAAGATGCCTGGTAAATGACAGCAATCAAAAGAGAATGGCCAGGCTACTTTGTGCTGATAGGAAGACATATACATCCAACACATATGACCACTTGTTGCAACCAGAAGAGCATCTTTGAATATACAAAACATTGAACCTGAAAGCAGCAGAAGACCACACCAGCTGCCACTCATGTCAGCTAAGAACAGACAGCTGAGGCTGCAACTCACATGGGTTCACCATTTAGAAAACCGGTGATTCAGTGGATAATCCATTTGTCCATGAGTAATAGGATGGAACCTATTGGGGTCATTTTAGGCCCAATTTAAAATAACTGAAATAAACACACAACCAGCAAGCCCAGAGATGTAATCTCTCCAGTATGTCTTCTATGTGTCACAGACCTCCTGCCTGAAACACCTGCTTAGATGTGGAAACCACCTCAAATGACTCATTTTGATGCGGAGGAGTTGTGGCTCTATTCTGAGCTCCTCCCAGGTGAACCAAGTTCTTCACTCGATTTCTAAGGCAGAGCAAAAACACCCTTCAGAGGAAGCTTATCTCTACCCCTTGTATCTGTGGTCTTATTCTTTCGGTTGCTGCCCAGACCTTGCGATTACAAGGAAGACTATAAACATGAGTCAGCCATTAAATCGACAGATTCGCTTTCACACTCAGCTTTTAAACAGGTTTAGCATCGGCATTACTGCCAATACCTCACCAATCCATCTGTCAGTGTCGCGGTCCACTCTCCCCTCCCCTAGACTTGGGAAAATAAGTCATTCCCAACCTGAATTGGGCATTCCACTCTTTTCTGGCTAAGAACCACAGCCACAGACTGGGAGGTGCTCATTCTCATCCCAGCTGTTTCAAACTCAGCTATAAACTGACCCACTGCAACCTGAAGGTCATGGCTCAGTGAAGCCAACAAAACCACATCATCTGCAAAAAGCAGACATCAGACCAAAACCACTGAATCAAACACCCTCCACCCTTCACCCCTAGAAATTGTTGCTAGAATTTCTGTCCATAAATGATGACAAAGGGTAGCCCCGGCAGAGACCAACACTCATTAACAGCTTAGCTTATTGCTTGAAGTGCAAAATGCTCACATCTACAACTTTCTCGCTATGTGGTAATAACAGCTCTCCTTTTCATGTGTGCTCCAGCTGTTTCTGGTAGATCTAGCACCATCTCAGGCAGATCTAGCACCTCAACCATTCTGATAGCTTTCAGTCTTGGAAGTTCCCAGTGCAGGAGAGGAATGAATCAACAGCAAGAGGTTTTCTTCTCTGTAAATACTGACAGATACCGTGTGATCATTTATAACCCATGGCATGGCATTAACTGAAGAAATAGTTCAATTTATTAAAACTTCAAAGAAAGAATTGAATGTTTTTGGCTGGGTTCAAGGCGCTAATGAAAGCAGAAATAGAAAGCAATGATGTTACATTGTTAAAAACAAAGTGAGTGACAAAGTCATCCAATAAAAATAAATTATCTATGAGATATGACAAAGAAATATACCTGTGGAGTGTACCCCAAGCAGTAGGATGAGGGTTAATTGAAAGTTTTAATCACAAAAAAAGCTTGTCCACAACACAAAAGAGAATTTCAAGTAACAAGTTTCTTGTTATCCTTCCTGTTACAAAAGATGCAGAACTGGAATTTCTTTCAACAGCAAGTACATTGTAGCCTTGAGAAGGAATAAAAAAGAAAGTTCAAAGTAAATGAAGGAAAGAAGACATACCAAACATGGTCAAGACTTTACATAGTTGCACTGAAATCAAAATGTTCCCTTGTCAAAAAAAAGTACAAATGGATGAAAAGCAAAACAAGCAAAGGCAAAACATTTCCCACCCGTCAGAAACTGGAGCCTTTCTAAATCTACTTATCTCAGTTGAAAGTCAGAGGAAAGAAAGCAAACCAGAAAGGACGGGACAAAGCAGACAGAAACAGCTTAGAGAGGAGAGAAGAGGTCATATTAACAAGCAGAAAGTGAAGGGGGGTGAAAGAGTTATGAGGAAAAAAGGCAGCTGAAATAGTCAAAGTAAAGGAGAAAAAATGCCAAAGGTATCATAAAAACGAGAAAGACCTTTTTCCAGGTTGTTACCTTTTTTTCTTCCTGCATAAACCTTACTTTTGGAGTCATGATTGTGTCTACCTAAGCTCTCTTCTATCTGTGCTTTTAGTTTTCACCATCTAAGTTGGGAAATACCTGGCTTTTTTACAGCAGCCAAAAGCAGCTGGAGTTTGGCATCAAGCTCCAGGTTAATTACTAGCCACAAATAGAGTGTGATGAAAGCCTGCATGTGGATGTAAGGGTGGTGGAGGGGTTGGAACAGCAGGGGAGCAGAGTCACTGACACGCCAGAGGAAAAAATGAAAGATGTTGAAGTTTAGACTGCATTTATCATCCTCCAAAATCTGGCGTCTGCCGATTGGTTGACAAGTGTGCCAGAACAGGAAAGGGCGTGACACCGGGAACAGGACAAGCACAAAACTAACGTTGCAGGTCAAAAACGACAAAATAAT
>VUQR01002917.1:23922-34385 GCA_015108515.1 Hemichromis elongatus
ACAGACAGCGCCTTTATATGTCAGAGCTTCCCAATTATCCGTGGCTGGCTGAAGAACCAACAACGGCACAATCGAGAGGGGCCCACTTTGACAATAGAGGTCCGTGCAGGTGGATGCGCGAATATACTACCCCTGACGAAACACAGGTACTGCTTTAAGCACAAAATGGTTATCTCTTGGGTCCCAAAACCCGAGCTCCTCCCTGATAGACTTTGCAGTGCCAGAACACTGTCACATCATTAATCACACAGCCACAAGAAGGAGACATGAACATAAGGGGGAGTTTAACCCGCCAGTGGTGTGGATTTTTGTTGTATGTTTTTGGTCAAGGATACTTTCTGTATCACTATGTTTGGACGTTTTAAACATTTGATGTGGTTTTACATCTTAGTACAAAGCAAGGTGACCTGAATTGCATCATTCCTGGGTGACAAAGTGTTTATTATTCAGTGGGCTGTGGGCCTTTTTTTCAGACAGCTAATTAATCTTCCTATAACCCCAAAACTGTGGCCATGTGAATGACAAATGTGGCTACATCCTTCTGTATGATTTGCCACTGGATACTCTAAATATGTCTATTGCAAGCCACTACATACTATCTGAACAGCCAATCAAATTGCTGTACTGGATGTACGTACCTTTGGTACAAAATTATGCAGGAGGACAGGAACGCCCAACAAAATTCCCCCTTAACAGCTCTGACACATCTGATCTCTCTCATTGACAGAAGATGTTGAATATATAACACTACAGACTTTTTATGGACAACAACAAGTAAGAGAGAGACCTCCACTATCCTTCAGAGTCAAAGCCACAAGAGGCAGTGAGAAATGTGTCTCTCCCGAGGGAATTATGGGAAATGAACCATTCCAAAGGCCCACTATATTCAATGGGACACAACTTCAGGCATCGTGCCAAACTGTCACAGCATTGGCAGACCACAAACCAGTCAAGTACACAGAGACTACACAGGAGCTACATGAACATAGAAAGAGCATCCTTTGAGTGCCATTGAGTTTTCTAGCACATCAGAGATGTAAGATGTATATGTATTATTTTTTTAAGTATAACCATAATAAACCAGAGCCACCTTTTAGTGTCCAAATCTAAAGATTTTAAAGGATTATTTAAACATTTTGTGCACACAGGAAACAAATTGCTGTAAACGCCTTGCTTAAAAAGTCAGCTGACGCTCAGCTGACCAGAATGGCGATGATGTTTTCCGGTGACGGCTCTTCTCCCTGCCTTCGCCTGGCGCCGGTGCACTGTTGCTATGGGAGATGTTTATGTAAGCCATGCCTAATCCTGTTAACTGTTACTGCGGCTGCTGAGCAGCATAAGTGTTCAGCAATAATGCACTGCAACAAAAAAAAAGTCCTTTCACGGAGTGTTTAGATTTATTTTTATTTTCTCGAAACAAGTGAATCGAGAAAATGGAACGGGATTATGTTAGGCTTTGATTGAGGCGAAGAGAAGGGGAAAAAGCAATAGGACACATTTCATTGAACGATTCTTTCACTACAACAGCCATGAACCAGTAAATGTTGCTCTAAAATTAGCTGAATTTGAAAAAATAGAGTTAAAACTATCTGAAATTTCTGACCTGTGCTACAGTTGATCAATATCTTGTTAGGAACAGGAGAGAAAACGGAACGAGAAAAGTCAGAATTCATGCAAAGCTGAGCAGAACCCTGTGACGCAGCCTCGTAACCTCGTCTCATTTCCTGCTGTCGAGTGCACTGTTGTCACTAAAATGGATTTTGTTCTGGACAATCTAAGACATCATGGACCATAAACCCTTTCCTTACTGCCTTCTTTTCAACCTTCACTGCTATTTAATATTTTTAGATGATTATCCTTCAGTAATAAGAGAATAATTTAGTACGCACATTCCACTGTCTTCTGTAGGAAAGGAATGGCAAGGGAGAAGCCTAAGCCTAATTATCCCGATTAAAAAGCAGAGTGTATGAACGAGTCATACAAAAGAGGATTATGCAGACATGAAAGAAGAGAGAGTTGAAGAGAAGGAGGATGACAGAGAAATGGAAAAGCGCCGGTAAAGGCTGACATGGATGACGAGATATCATATATGTGCAGCCTTTATGTCACGGGGAGCAGGCTGGACTAGAAAAATATGCATCCCTTGTCTCCTCCCCCTATTCTCACTATTCTTTCTTTGCTCCATTAGCTTTATTACCGTCTCTTAGCTGAAGAATCAGGCTATTGCACAGTCACTTGATCATAAAGGTCAACAAAAGATCCATTTCAGCTTTGATAATGCTTGGTAGACAGCTCTAGGGGTTTCCCCAAGCTGCTAATAGACCTCTGCCACCAGTGGCAAAGGTGATGCCCCTAGCAGCTGATGGTGAAGTCGATCCCTAGGGCCATAGCAGCCATTATTGTAGTACAGATAATGGTATATAATAAACATCAGCATGATGCTATTATCACTGTTTAATTGTTCATCATTTGGCAATGTTAAATATATATTTAGAAAGAAAACATTTTATTTTTAGGATAGTGTCACGTGCATTTATTAAGGAGACAAAATTAAAACAGAATGGCCAAATTGTAAATGGTACAGTTCTACAAACCCCTTTTGAACTCTTTACTTTATATTATAAATGTCTCACTTCCAAGCTGATATTAAAAAACTGTGCACAACAAGTTTCATTTAGAGTTTAAATAGATCCCATGCACATATAGCTGCTGTCATGGTCATGGGTCTTTAACCCAATGCTTAGAGTTTTTGTAATTTCATTATCCCTATGTTAGTTCCCCGCTGTATTATATTATGTCTCTTGTTTAGTTATAACTTACTTTATTTAATTAGTTCCCAAGTTTTTGTCTTGGTTGTTTCCTGTTTTATTGTGATAGTCCCTCCAGGTTTTATTTGCTTCCTGTATCTCATTAGTTAGATTCTGTTCAGCTGTGTTCCCCAGGTGTATCCTTTCAGCCCTAATCTCCCCTGTGTATTTAAATGCCCCGTTCACTTCTTTTCTTTGTCGTGTCCTCTGTCATGCCCTGACTCCTAATGCTTTATGTTTTTCTAGAGTCAGATTTCAGTCTAAGTCCTGCCCTGTCTTGTTTTTGTTACAGTCAGTTACTAGCTACTAGCTAATAACTACTAGCTAATAGCAAGTCATGCATCTGGGCCCACTCTGTTTGCCACCCAATGCTCCATGGCAGATACTTTCACATGCTCAATAGTAAGTGACTCCATAGTGTAGTGGTTTACACATTTGCCTAGGAAGTGAAAGAAAAAAAGGACACACAACTCCCTTTGGGGTGGTGTTAGGATTGTCCTCTGGCATACAAATGTGCTAACTTAAAATACTCTGGGTACCATCCGTGGCAAATCGTTTACAGTAAGGGAGATTCCTAAAGTAGCTTTGCTTTACATGCTCAACAGTACTTCAAATGGTATATAACTGAAATTTATTAAGAACACAACAAAAAGATTAATGCAGATATATAAATGATTTCTTACAGTTTTTCATTATCGTTTAACAAACAGTCCCATTTCACCTGCACCTCCCTGTGCTCTGATCCAGCAAAGCACAGCAGCTTACCCTCTAGCCCATTAAACACAGTTTTGTTCTACTCAGCATGCTATCATCACTCTGATGCGTCTGCTGATAACAGTGCGCAGAGGAACATTAAAACACAAGCCCTGCTTATCACCAGGGGACCACTGAATCCAAAACCTCCCAGCACTTCTCTCTTTCTAAGTCTCTGTTCACACCTTTAATTCAGTTGGACCTCTCTTGACACTGGAACAGGAAAAAAGCACCAGAACGTGCTTGGATGTCAGTTGTCCATCCTTGGATCACAGACAAACACAATCGTTATTTGACCTTATACTCAAAGAGCAAAATGTTTCTAAAGGCTAGGTCATACTCTATGATTTAACATTAATTATAATTATGTCAGGGCCATTGTAACTGTCAGCAGGAATTAATCTTCAAATGAAATGGTTTTATGTAAGAAAATTGGTACCTAATCCCTATGTGTTTTTAAACATTTTTACACTACCTTGTCTGTACTTTCGCTTTGCACTGTCTATTGAAATAATGTCAAAACACCAAGGACTAAAATATGAGCATGACCTTGGCAATGGCCAGCTTACTGCAGGAGAAAAAAGAGAACTAAATGGTTGGTAATTGGCTTTTCTTTTCTTTTTTTTACAAGGTCTCTCATATATCCATGCTTCAGTCTTCTGCTATTAGACCAAAATATTTCAGTGTAGTCATTTGACTTATTGATGACTGTTTAAAAAAAATAATTTTTTTAAAAATAAAGTTTTAAACATGGGGGCAGCACGGTAGCTAGGTGGTTAGCACTGCTGCCGCACAGCAAGAAGGTCCTGAGTTCAATTCCACCATCAGGCCGGCGTCTTTCTGTGTGGAGTTTGCATGTTCTCCCCGTGTTTGCGTGGGTTCTCTACAGGTACTCCGGCTTCCTCCCACAGTCCAAAGACATGCAGTTAGTGGGGATAGGTTAATTGAAAAATCTAAATTGCCCATAGGTGTGAATGTGAGTGCGAATGACTGTCTGTCCCTGTGCGTTAGCCCTGCGACAGACTGGCGACCTGTCCAAGGTGTACCCCGCCTCTCGCACTATGACAGCTGGGATAGGCTCCAGCGCCCCCCGTGACCCTGAAAAAGGATAAGCGGAAGCGAATGGATGGATGGATGGATGGAAGTTTTAAACATGATACAAAAAGCTGTACACTGCCTCTCGCCCTATTATAGGGCCCGAACCTATAATAGGGCCCGAACCTCCCACGATCCTGATAAGGGAACAGATGGATGGATGGATGGATGGATGGATGGATTAGGAACTTGGGGACTCTGAAAATAATAACCTCTAGCTGTGAAGAAGGTAAATAAAGTGAATTTGTCAGAGTATAAATTTACTTGTATTTTTAAGCCATCTTGAGTATTTGTTCTCCAGGCTGTTTAAAGTCCTTCTTTGGACATGGCTGGTTATTCATTTTGTTTTGTTTTTTCACTCATTTCTTTATGATTATTAAACCATGTAATACTGACATATGAGTCACTTAAGCATAAATGGCCTGTAAAAACACATACAACTCAGGGATGAACCGGTGCTGTGTTTACAAAGGCAGCCAACCTCCAAAGAAGAGCTTTAAATGTCCTTGAAGAAGCCTGGAGAACTGCTTCTTGACATGAGGAGAAACCTTGTCTAAGAGCTCACCCTGTATTTAAGAATGATGGTCATACCAAATACTGACTCTCAAGTTTGTTAGATTTGTACAAATGTTACGTAACGTGTTTATAAAGAGAGGAAGAGTTTTTTTGTTGTTTTATTTTGTTTTTTAAATGAATTTATGAGTTGTCTTTTCTGTATTTTTTTAATAGTAAAAGCCTTCAGTATGGTTTCGTGGGTTAAAATAGAAACAGCCATAACTTTTCTACTCCTAAATATCAAAATGCATTTGACTCTACTTTGTATGCAGCTGTCTTTTGGCATCTGTCTAATGTCTGGTTTAACAGCGACAGACAGGCTTTCCTGGTATTTGTTTTTTGGCTGCCAGAGGCCAGGGGTGCAAAACAAGATTTGAATCATTCACCAAGCTCATTAAAGGAGAGACAACCAGCAGCAGTCTAATACCATTCCTGCGCCAGCTCAGCAGCACCAACAGTGGGGCGCCAAGGTTGAAATGGAAGCGTTGCCATGAGAAGGAACTTGCCATGTAAAGGGTTTGGATCAGAAACGCAGGCAAAATATTGAACAAAACCAAACTCGAAACAAATTCACATGAAATTCAACTTAAAATTGTTATTTAAACTATAATGCACAATACTTTTATGTAACTTTTGGTTCCATAAACCAGTGCTGTAGATTAGCTACCACTGATAATCTCTATTGAAAAAAAACAAAACACCAGAGACTAAGAGAATCAAACAACAGCTACGGTAAACCTACCGAAACCCAACATCGTAACTGCTTATCTCAGCAAAATATGTGCTACGCCTACAACTGTGCCCCTCTCCTCAAACCCAACACACATGCATTAATATGAAACAAAAATAAGACTTGAAATAGAGTAATTAAAAAATATATATAAATAAAGGGATGAAACATTAACTATGTTGGTGCTGTTAGATGAATCCAAGGCCAGAGAAAGATAGCTTTCTGCAAATTTCAAACAAAGCAGGCTATTTCAGCTGCTTTAGCTTGCCCACAGTTACAAGCTGCTTTGCAGCCCATCTCCTTTGCATGCTCTGCCTGAATTCAGTGTCCTCTCTGCTTCCCATCAATGCAAAAGAAAAGAAGGTCCTATCTGAAATGCAACTGTGCTATTAATTGCCATTCGCGAAGAAGTTGTTATCATACACACCAACATACCATGGGTAAATTGCAGAGGCACCTTTTCAGGGACTGGCAGGTGGATCAGAGCAGCATGAAAGACGTGTGAGTTACATCCTCCCAGGCCAGCTTAATTAACAGCGCCATCTATTTCCTCGTCTATCTTCCACATGGGACAGTGGCTTCCACTGTGCTGTTGGGATAAGGATTTGTGGTCAATACACTTGACTTTAATCTGCAGTGCTTTAAGAAAAGAAGCAAAGCATATGAATTCCTACTTGAGCAGGAATACATTGAAAGACATTAAATTTTCATCAATAGGTAAACATCATGATAATATGTTGTCCTAACTTTGATTTGCTCTCTGTTAACTGATGTTTAAGTCTTGAGATATTTATAGGAGCATATTTCATAATGTAGTCATTATACCAAGTTTCATATCCATTATTAATGGGAAATAAACGTTTATGACCCAGTCGTGCCACAGTTTTGCCTTTTGCTGCTTGAAGGAGCCATCACAGCAACGCTATCACTCTCCACGCACAGAAAAACACAGAAATGCACCATCAGTACCCTCGTCGCACACATTCTGTGCAGATCAGCAGCAGCAGTGCTTTGACATTGTACAGCTGAAGAGCGTGTGATGTGAAGAGTGACCTGAGTGTGTGGAGGGTAAACGGAGTGACTCCCTGGGGCTGCGGCGTGTTCTCTCTAGCCCTCTTTTAGAGTTCAGACAAGTCCCACGATGCTGGGAGATTAATGAAGCTGCACTGGCACTATGATCCCTACAGGACGTCCACACACACACATGCACACACACAGTTATCAGCCTACATGCACACACACTGTTCATCTCAGATTATGACAGTTTTCTTGTACCCACCCTGATATGAGCTTTACAGGATGCTCCGAGGATGGTACTCAGGTTCTGAAGAGGTTAAATGTTGTCAAGCCTGCGCTTATACACTCAACAAAATACAAGAAAAATCCCATCAGCATGTGCAGATGTAATAATAGACTTCAATAGAATCACCTAAATAAAATCCACCAGAAGATTTACCTTTGAGTAAGATGTACCTTATACTAATGGTAACATCTAACCAGGCATCCTGCCTATTTGTCACTAACGCTACTTTAAAATGCATCGTAAGAAAAGCTTCAATAAAAACTAATGTATCAGCAAGTTGTGGTTCCTTGGATGAAAGAGGCCTGGTTGAGCCGCTATCCTCTGGTCTGGCGATGATACAAGCAAGCTGCACCAAAACTCAGAGTCAGGAGGATGTCGCATTAACATGGACCACTCTCACACCTGCAGTCAGCTCAGCTGTCTTACACACTGCTGCACTGCCCCTTAGAGGTCAAAAATGGGTACTACTTGTTCAGTCCTTGCAGGCGTTTCAGTCTGGACCAAGAGGGCTGTACTAGTCTAATTCAGCTGACACTTTCACCCATGTTATCATATTCTGTATGTAATATAAGACATTTATTGTATGTATGCATAGTTGTGATAAGAAATGTACATACACGCATCCTGGACAAATGTGTGCATCAGATTCAAATATATACATATAGAAACCTGAATCTTTTATTAAGTCCTGCTGAAGGTTCTACTCTGTTTTTTCACATGACAGGACCAAGGCCTATTAACTTCTCACAACTGGTAGTACTGGTAGTTATACTCTAAACACTGAGAATGTTCAATGAACTCAGTGAAAATCTAAAAGGGAGGATTGTAGATTTAAACAAGTTGGGAAGATCTCTTGGTCTCATTTCTAAACAACTGTACTGAATAACAACGTTGCACTTTGCTGAGGTCTGAAAGAAAACCTCAGCAAGGATTATAGGAAGCTGGTTAAGATGTTCAGGAACAGCCACGGAGGCTCAAGCCTTAAATGGAAGTCGCTGGAACATCAGCGTCTTTGTCCATAGTTCCAGTTCTCCATCGTCGTGGACGGAGAGGGTGCCGACCAAGAAAGAAGCTTCTGCTCCAAAACTGACATCATCAAGCTCAGCTGAAATTTTCAGCTGCCCGCATGGATAGGACTTCTCAAGAGAAAAGCTTTATGCTCAGACAAGAAAAGTTGGCAACAAACTTGAGAGGTATGTTTGGAGGAGTAACGGCAAGGCTTTCAGACTAAGAACAGTTTATCAACGGTCAAGGATGGTGGCGCTAGCATCATACTTTTGGTCTGCTTTGCTGCCAGTAGTACCGGTACATGAACAGGGACAAATACAAACTTATGTGTATGTCAAAATTTCAAGATACTAACTGGAAACTTTGACTTGGTGATGGCAATAGTTTTTTTCCTTTTTACTGTGCTGGAAACAAGCTTCCAGATATCAGTAGATTTGACAAAACAGAAGTGTTTGATTCTGTGGGAATAAAACAATCGGCTTATTTCATGTGATTATGTCCCATTAACCAAGAATGCCCTTTACTGCCATTATATCGTAATACTATTTATCTTATATACACCATTAATCAAGGAAAGAAATCATTCACACATCTAATAACTGTCAGCGGTGTCGTTGTGTAGGTGTAGTCTCCATGTTGTTCATCTCCAATTCTCTGTTCTGGTCAACCTGACATGTTTCCTGCTCTGCTGTAGTCCTTCCACCTCAGCCATCACTGCAGAAAGACTGTTTGACTAATCTGCTGGTTCCAGATGGAAAGAAAAGCCGTAGTGAAGCAGGAACCTATTATTTTAAAGCACTGGTGCCACTATGGGACTGATCATCCTACAGGAGGATGCTTTTCTCCTCCCTTTCAGTGTAAAAATGACAAAAAATATCTTCAATGCCAACTGCAGCAAAACAATAAAAAAGAGAGCCTCATGGTGGTGCTCACTGTGCACACTCGGAGAGCTGTGTGATTCATGCACCCATAGTTGTAGCAGATGGACCAAAAAAAAGTAAGACTGTAGGAGGTTCAAACAGCGGCATGTGATACGTTCCTTTATAGTGACAGCACTGGTTTGCATTTGGAAGTCAAGCTTTAAATTGCTTGGCATCAACACTGAATGAAAGCTCACTGCCACACTGTCCATCCAAATGAGTCGTATGCTAATGTGAGTACTGCGGTCGGGGATGATCCTGAGGCAGTGGATGCCAATGCAAATGAATACGTCAGGTTCTACAGCCATCAACACCAGGGTCAGGTGGGAAAAGGAAAACACAACACAGGATACAAAACTATGCTATGCACTTGCATTCATAAATTAGTTTGCTTTTGCGCAAGAGAAGAAAATAGAACCAAAGACCGAAACTCAATTCAGTTACATTTAAATAGCACCAAATCACACAACAGTCACCTCAAGGCACTTTATGTTGTAAGGCAAGAGAAACCCCAACAATCAAACAGCTTCCTTTGAGCAAACACTTGGTGACAGTGGGAAGAAGGAAATCTAGTTTAATAGGAAGAAAGCTCCAGCAGCACCAGGCTCAGGGGGGAGGGGTGGTCATCCGATCTCCAAACCACAAACTGATAAGTTTTGTAGTGATTTCACAGCAGCTGCTTATACCTCGATGTCAGAACAAAGAAGAATCCATTTACTTCAA
This sequence comes from Hemichromis elongatus, assembly GCA_015108515.1. Taxonomy (NCBI): domain Eukaryota; kingdom Metazoa; phylum Chordata; class Actinopteri; order Cichliformes; family Cichlidae; genus Hemichromis; species Hemichromis elongatus. The sequence goes on from VUQR01002917.1 coordinate 33,817, forward strand.
CTAAAAAAAAGAAACCAACAAAAAGAACAAGAAAAAAGTTGTTTTTAGAAGAAGCAAAGTCTAATGAAGAACAGCTGCACATTACCACCATACTGATTCCAGCCATGGGGAGTTATATTGGATGAATTAAAGACAGAGCTGTTTGAAGAGCTAAATGCACTTTACTTACTCAGGAGCAGAACAGCTGGAGGTTTTCTGTACATGTTCATTGACAACAAAAGGCTAATCGATTTTATGTTGCTTTACCAAAGAAAAGGGAAAATTGAGAAAGGTTACCAGGAGACGATAACCATGACTACATTTTCTTTGCATAAAATCCTTCTATTAGTAGTACTTCTATTAAAAACAATCCTTTTGTTAATAGAAGTACTACTATATACTTAAAAAAAAAAAAAAAAAATAAAAAAATAATATATATATATATATATATATATATATATATATATATATATATATATATATAAATAAAAAAATAAAAAATCATGAATTTCAATGGAAAGAAAGAAGCAGTAGTTAAAGAGGAACAGTAGATAAAATCAATTGTTAAAATGTAATTTTTGCAATTTAAG
>VUQR01002918.1:14473-32673 GCA_015108515.1 Hemichromis elongatus
ATCTGAAATTCAAGCACTTTCCCAACCTTGAAAAGACAATCTTAAAATTCAAGCATTTTCAAGGATTTCAAGCACCCGTACGAACCCTGTGTAAATCTAATCCAATGAGACTGTATTTTAAGGTTTAAAGTACCAAAAGCTAAACACAATCAAAAATGACACATCAAAAGATACTTTTCATTGATGTGCTGGAAGACCAAGTTCACACACACAGCCACACACACACACAGCCACACACACACACACACAACAACAACAATCAGCCCCAAAAACTTAATTTTCAGTCAGCCTTTAAAGCGGTAATTTGGTTACATTTAATGTACTTCTGCTCTGGTGCTGAAAGAAAATGCATTAGCCCCATACAGTATGTAAATCTGTCAGAGGCAGTGCTTCAACAATTAGTCTGCATGCCTCTCTCACACATAATCACTCATTGACTCAAATTGTCTGGATGACAAAACAGTGAGTGCACTTTTCTCATAAACACCCAAGAATGTTCTGGACAATTTCATGACTCTCTAAGGTTTTTTGTGTCATTGTTGGACAAACAGATTAACCATTGAACAGCAAACCCTCAGAAAATGACATTATATAACAGCGTGCTGATGACAGAGTGCACTTAGACTGTGTGAGTGAGGAGGTGTAGAGAAGCACCACTTATTTTCCTGATGTAACCCCAGAGTTTATGTAACTCTCAGACAGACAGTTAAATTGGTCTTGACTATGACGTGCTAATAATTTCAGTGATTACAATGAAGAAAAAAAACAAAAACAAGAAGAACTTGGATAATAAAAGATAATGAAACGGTCACACACCTCCACCCCCAATTATGCCAGCTGCTCCGGAAACAACCCAAAAAAAGCTATAAAAGTCATTTTCAATCGAAAATTTAATTTTATGTGTTTTTCGATAAAATGAAAAAAGCCCAAGCGTCTACTGTACTGCATTGTTGTTAAAAGCAGGAAAAACTGACGACTTGAGCACGGAAATCTGTGAAATCTGTAAAGGTACAGGTTACATCATCTTTTTTATTCTATTACTGAATCCACATTTCCAGTGATGTGAGAAGGATACCACTAGTGCTGAGACAGAACCAGTATGTGCTCATCATTACCAACTACTGTTGGAAACAAAGCAAAACAAAACAAACATCCAGTCCTCACCTGAAGATCTCATTTTTTGTGGTGATTTCCGTGTCCTGGCACTGTTTACAGCACAGTGACGTGCACTGAGGAGGAGGAGAAAAGAAAGAGGCTTTTAACAGTATGTATACATGTTGCATATTTTCAAAGCATACATCGTTGAGACTCATTGAGGGCGTTATAAAAATCATCCCATTCGTCACGCTTCTACATATGCAACTCAAAACGTGCCCCGAGCTCAGGTCACTTCAGTGTCGTTGGTGAGAGGGATTATTATCCTCAATCAGGAAGAATGGAAAATGGATAACGGGCAAACACATTTACCAAGCACTTCACACATCAAGCTTCAGCTTCTGATTCAACGCAAGAGCGACACACTGAACACTTTATATAAACACGCCTGGAAAAACATTAGGCTAATACTTACCATCCTCCTCCTGAATCAGTCATCTGAGCTTGTTATCCAATTAGATGTTTGTTTGTTTTTTTGTTTTTTATTTTACTCCTTATTATCTGAATTTGGCTAAATGACCAGAGTCGCACCTTTTTATTAAACCATTTTTCATTCATAACATAGAAAACATATCAGTAAGTCAGTCTGTAAATGACTAAGAACTGAGGAGAGGAATGTTGTCCCATTCTTGTCTGAGTCTTTTGATATTATGCACTGTTTGTTTACACTGAGGAACAATATGTGGATGCATTTTGCCGTAGATTGGTGAAGGCCATCCCATCTTTACTTCTGATGAACTCTACCTCTAAGATGCTTTTTTAAATATTTTTTATACCCACTCATGTTACTGGCCTGTTGTCATTTTACCTCATTAGTTGCAAAATGCTTTCTTTTTAGTACCTTACTTCCTTTCCCAGACTTTTTTTTTCTCATCCTGCAGATGTGGTGCAGCCATCAAACAGCTTAACATATCCTTTTCTCACTCCAACTGGTCGCAGCAGATGGCTGCCCCTCCCTGAGTGGTTCTGTCGGAGGTTTCTTCCTGTTAATAGAGAGTTTCTCCTTCCCACCATCGCCAAAGTGTTTGCTCTTAGGGGTCATATGATTTCTGGGTTTTTCTGTGTATGTATTAATGTAGGGTCTACCTTACAGTAAAACACGCCTTTAGGTGATTGTTGTTGTGATTTGGTGCTGTATAAATTGAACTGAACCGAACTTAAATGTAAAGCTAATATTTTTAAGTGCCTTGATAGCATTTTTTTTATTTACATTTTACACAGTGTCCCAACATTTTTTAGAATTGGGGTTATTATTAATCCCACTTGTTATTAGATTAAACCCCGATATCGTGAGCCACTATGATATCGGATGTGTTGTCCATTTAGAGAGCTGCCGGTCATGGAAGAAAGGTGAAGAGCATGTCAGGAATAATTAATGATGTTAGTAAAAAGAAAGTTAGCAGTGAGATTAGGTGTGTCATATACAGTTAGGTCCATAATTTGTTGTAAAGTGTCTGTACACCACCACAGTGAGTTTTAAATTGAAGAATCAAGAATGCAGACTTTGAGCTTTAATTCCAGAGGCTTCAAGTACTGCATTAACTGTGTGGGGATTTCGGCCATTTTTATACAGTCTCCCATTTTAAGAGACTCAAAAGTAATTAAAAATATTTACGTGATTTTAATAAGGGTTGTTTTTGATACTTGGATAATAATCCATTGCAATTAATAAGAGAAACTCATGAAGAAGACTCATGATTTGAGCACCTGACAGTGACATGCCCACCCTCACCAGATGGTTCTGACTTACTTAGATAGTCTTAACTTAAGTTAAAGTATATTACATATACTTTTTTTTCATGAAATAACAGGGCAATAGGCCTCACCTAGCCTTGTTAGTCAATCGTCCAGTTCATTTTGTACCTCTGAAAATGACTATGTATAAAAATGGCTGAAATTCCTCAACAGGTAATACAAGTAAGAACCCCTTGAACGAAAGCTAAAACTCTGCACTTCAATCACTTCAGTCTTGAGTATATAAAATCCACTGTGTTGGTGTACATGGGCGAAATGACGAGAAATGTCACAAAAAGTTATGGACTTAATTGCAGGTTAGAATTAAAAGGTCAGAGAGCAAAACTGTGGGTAGTTTCTCACGTGAAGGAGATTTACAATGGGAATGAAAATGATGGATGGGATTAGGAATGAGCATATTAGAGGGAAGGCTCAGGGACAAAATGAGAGAGGAAGGAGAAATGATGGTTATCTTTAAGAGAAGGTTATTAAAGTTTGAGCTTCTGGGTAAGAGGGGAAAAAAGAAGGCACAAAAGGTTTGTGGATGTGATGAGAGCAGACAGTCAGGTGCTGGACATGTGACAGAAAAAGACACAGAAGACTGGGAGAGATGAAAATGGATGATCAACCACGTGGAGTCCTAATGGGAGTAGTAGAGTAGAGAAGAAGGCGTAAACAATGTGTGTTTGATGCTGATGAAAGCCCCGTGAGGGCTGTCCCCATATTAACCAACATGCTACACAATATAGGAGCTTTAATGCAACTCTTCTCCTTTGCTTCTTTGATTTTACTCTGGTTAAGCACTCACAAATAGCTTTGTGTCATCCTCTTCAGATGAACACAAACAAAGTAGCTCTTGCTGTGCTCAAGGATGGCAACAACTCAAGAGGGTCTGAGGAATAGCTTTTGTTTCAAATCATCTGGTGGTGGGAGAGTTAAATGTTTTCGTCAAAGTTCAATGTAACAATTATGAAGCAATTTCAATATGCAACAAAGTGATGAAACCCCTGACCAGCATAAGTGTCCCTACTACAAAGCCATACTGCTAACATGGCTAAAAACAACCTGTGACTGCTTCAGATCTGCAGAGGCCAGAGTGCTTTGTTTTGGATTTTTTCTAAATTAAAATATGGATATTCTCTTGCTGTGGTCTAAGCTCTCCCTAAAATCACATCAACCCCTTCAATGTGACAAACAGCTGATGTCCACTGAATGCTAAATACCAGTTCATTAACTTTAAATGCTGCATTGACTGCTTTTGACTCTGAAAACTGAAATATTGCAGCACTAACAAATCTGTCAGCACCTGTCAGACATGGTTAAATATAACAAGACACACCAGAGGGACACGGTGTGCTCAGTAAAGCACAAGTAGGAAGACTGCATCTTATCACTGCATAAGGCAAATTATGTCTGCGGTTTGGGGCAGGTCAACAAGGCTGTTGGTGACCTTTACTTACCCGATCCATAATGTCTAGCTCACAGCGAAGTCTCTGGATGGCGCTGCCAATCTTTAATAGCTGGAGCCGCAGAGCATCATCTATGGGCAGACAGGCTGCTACTCTGTAGGAGAAATCTGACAGACGGAAGGACAAGAGAGGGATGAAATAAAGAGGAGGACACAAAGTACAACGAACACAAACAAGATGCAAGCGTGCATGTTTACATACAGATGAGGACAGATTTATTAGCCCCCCTAAAAAGTAGTTTCCAATGGGGATTGCTTACAATATTTTACTTTGCACACAGAAACAAAATCATTTCTCAAGAACAAGAAACAATCAGGTGAAAATTATTAGCCTCCCTGATGCTAATATTGTGTATGTTTTTTTCTGGGTAACACCTTGCAGTCATTTCTTGTGGTTTTCACATGCATGTCTCCTGAACAATCCCAGCCCATTCTTTTTTTACCACCATCTCCTCCTCCTTCTGGTCTTCAGTTCACGCCATAAATTTCAATCGGATTCAAGCCAGAGCTCTGGTAGTAATTTTTCACCATGTATGTTTTGAGTCACTGTGCTGAGAGACAAAGCAACAACCCAGACCCGGTTATGCTGCTGACTGCGTGTGCTTGTCTTTTAAAATCTTCACAAATCTTTCTTCTTTATTCCTTCTACCTTGTTGATATTCCTAGTTCCAGATGCACCAAAAAAATCCCTACAGCATAATACTCGGACCACCATGTTTCATTCTGGGGACGGTGATCTTTGGGTTCTACACCACTCTTCTTTCTCCAGATATAAGCAAAGTCTCTGTGGCCAAATAGTTCTGTCTAATCTTTCTCCAGGTTGTGTTAAGCATACTTCAGTCTGATTTAAAAGCCTCTCTTCTTCTGAAATACTTCTCTTATTGTGTCCAAATCAAAATAATTTATGGTTTCTAAAAAGAAAAAAAAAAGAAAAAACTAGTGTGTTTAGGAATGCTATATTGAAATTCCCTCCAACTTCATCACTTTACTAACAGGAGATGTAATAATTTTTCCTTCATCTGTACCTGTGATGCTTCTGGAATAAAATCAACATAGTCTGACCTACTGCATTCGCCGGGAGGGAATCATCCTTCAGATTCTCATCCCATTCGTGAAGCTGTTTCTTCACCCTGTTCATGAGCGACTCCTGTGAGGTGAACCACCAGAAGCGGAGAAATCATGGTTTATATTTACTTGCGTGTCATATTTATATATAGAGGAGGAAATGCCACAGGGTGCAGTACTTACTGAATCATAGAGTGCGTAGACCCAGGGTGGCCATGGCGTCAGACTGGCACAGTGAAACTTTCTCTGTGGTCAATAACACATGTATCATTTAAATTGAATCTAATCTGACCATTGTGGAAGCACCACAAGATCCGTCCCTTTGTCAAATAGAGAAGTAAAAGTAGCATGTTCCAGGTCACAGTTTTGCACATGGGCTACTTTCACAACCAGTGTTAATATCAACAGCACAGATACCCTAACATGTCATCTACTTATTCTCCTTTAAAAGCAGACGTCGACACGTTTCTCCTATTAAAACAATCTAACACCTGCCGACATGTCTGCACTGAGTCACTTTCTCCACTGTTTTTAACTGTATTTATTTATTTCTCTTTATTTTACATAATGGAACATCAGCTGTAACAACAAGTCTTCATGTGAATGAACTGGATTAAAATGAACTATGTACTAACTAATCACACCAAAAGGTATACGTACAGGTTATATTTGGAGATGTCAAACAATAAAGATCAGCATGCTCAACTCCAAACATGCTGAACCATAAAAATGTCAAGCTATAATTCAGCACTGACAGTTAAATGTAGGAAGTATTTAATATTACAAGACAGAAAAACAAATAAAAAGTCCAAAAACTAAAACAGAAATGTTTCAGGAAATATCTTTCCTCAGCATCCAGAACATTTGCCATAAAATTAAATACTTTAGAGTAATTACTTACTAATTATTAGTACTAAAATGGTCATTTCTATCAATCGATCAGATCTTTATTATGAAAATATAAGTAACAAGTATTAATACACATAAAAAAAACTTAAACCATTTCCCATTTGATAGATAAATAGAGTTTTTGAACTTTGCTTATCTTGTGTTACCATTTACAGTTTATGAAGGTAAAAATCCAAGCATTTTTGGACAATAAAACATTTTTTGCACTTTTCCCTCTGTACCTCACCACAACAGATCTGAATCAGACAATCAAACTGTGTTTGAAATGGCAGGATTTCAGCTTTAATTCAAGTAGTTTAACAACAGTACTGCATTTACAGTTACAAAAGTCTTTTTTTTTTGTTTTTAATTACAATTTTAGGGGCTCTGAAGTGATTGGACAACTAAATGTTAATCAGTATCATGGTCAGATGAGGTCTGTTCCCTCGTTTTCACTATAATAAATATGAGTTCCAGTGAGATGTCATTGATAGTGAGGGAGGCCATCATTAGACTGAAAAAACTAAATAAACCTGCGAGGGACAGGACAAACTTTGGGACTGGCCAAATCAACAATCAAAGGCCTGAAAGACCACAGAGGACCCCTACCAAATTATCATAACCAAATTATTTCCATGGCAACATCTGACCAAGTCAAGAACACTCAATGAGATATAGCTGTATCATTGTTGAAGTCTACAATTAAGATATTTATTAAGATATTTATTAATTAAGATATTTATTAAGATTTACTGATAACACTAAAAAACTAAAACACTGGCAACTGCCAGTGGTACGACTCAGAGCAGAGACACCTATGGGATCAATTTTAAAATCCTACATGAACTTCTTCTTGAGTTATTGCGTTCAAAAGATTTTCAGAAAACTTGACTAGGTCTAAAATAAGTTCTTTGGACAGATGAACCCAACATGAACTTGTACCAGCTGGGAAGAGAAAAGTATGGAGAAGGAAAAAAACAGCCCTGGAGTCAAATCATAATAAATCATCTGTGAAACATATTGCAGGCAGTGTCATGATGTGGGCATGTATGGCTCCAGTGGAACTAGACCAGTAGGGTTTATTGACAATATGACTGCTGATAGAAACAAGTGTACAAGACTATACTGTCTGCTCAGATTCAACCACATACTGCAAAATTAATCAAACAGCAATTCACACTGGAAATGGATAATGACCCAAAGCAAACAGCAAAAAAATTTTAGTTATTCTGCGGTGGCCCCGTCAGTCACCTGATCCCAACCCAACAGTGTGCTTTTCAGTTAGCAAAGACAAAACTAAAGGCAGAGAGACACGAGGTCTAGCAGAGGATCTCAGCAGAGGAAACAGCTTTTGATTAAGTCCACAGTATTAAAGACATTCAATGTAATTAAATTATGTTAGTTTGTTACTTTTACTTCTACAATCACTTTTGTGCAGTTAATGAGACATTTTTTGAAAGAAATGTGATTATTTGATGTCAAATCTACTGTGGTGGTGGACAGAGGCATAATTTAATTAAAAAGTCACTGTTCAAAAACCTTTGGATCTAACTGTATGGGATTAGGGTTTGCTGCAGTCTCAGGGCGAAAATGCTCATTTTGACATGATACAAAGAGCAACATATGGAAACTTAATTTATTTGTAGTAATTCTTTGAATTTATTTCAGCTCTTCACTTTTAGACAAAACTAGACTTCTGTCACCTTTGATTATTTGGACAGGCACCGACTGATCTGATGTTTTACTGAACATCAGTTTCTCAAAGTGGAAAAAATACATTTTGCATCTTAGATGTGGAACTTCATCTTAACTTTCTTGTCACTGTCATTTGATTCAAACACCTACAGTAGAAGAAATCGCACACAGATTTTATGTCCGTGCATGATTCTCTGTACCTGTTTGTAGTTATTCCACCAGCACTGAGCCTGTTTGCAGCTCTGACTCGGAGGTTTGGAAGAAGGGTGCATGTGGAGCCTGGACAGAGGCGTTAGCTGCACAGCGGAGAGGGGGTCTGGAAGGATTCGTTCTGGAAGGATCTGCACTTTAGCTTGTTTGATCCTGAGAAAAGGAACAAGAGCAGACAATAACAAAGACATTGACACAAAAGAAGGGAAATGTGAATGATGACGGCAGAATATGAGTGAAACTGAGCAGGCGAATAGTTGATTAAACAAATGGTGCGCTGGCCGAACGCTTCATTACAGGATGTTTGGATCAGTGAGCTGATCACAAAAAGGTGCCATCTGGGTTTTTTCCCACTCGACAATAAGAAATATTCTGCCAGTGCCCCACCCAGATTCCTCTGAGTGAACTTCATGCAGAGAAATATGAAGCAAAGTCAGACAACAGGGAAACAGAAATGCTGCCTCACAGCTGTATGGCTAAATCCATGACTGTCAAGACTTGACCTTTTAATCTCATCTAAAATATAATTACTAAGGCATTTCATCCTTTTACACATCTGAGAGATATTAAGTCATAGTCAAAAAAAAAAAAAGTAATCCAAATTCAAATATCAAATTATTAGTTTCCACATAATGAACTTGGTGCCAATCACAAAGATGGAAAAAAAGTCAACATGCAATAGTTTTTAAGGGTTTGTGAATTGGGGTGAAATTTCTGTATCATGATACACATTTTGTTTATCAAACTATCTGAAATACTGGGGACACACACGCACAGACCTCTGACAAATAAGGTAACACACACTCACTGTCTCTACTGGATGTGACAGATAACCCTCCACCTCCACCCATGAAAGGCAGATTCTGATCCCTGACACACCCCACAAATATTTTCCTTTGCAGAAAATCTTAGAAATATTACAGGGAGGATGTTTACTGAAATAGAAAGAATAGATAGAAAAAGTACAAAGTACATTTTAATATTAGACTAGAGAAAGAGCAGACTGTATTTAATTAAGTGATGGATTAAATGCTGTATTTTCCAAGAGTCATAACAGAAGGTCAACACGATCATGGCAACCACTGTATGTGCATTATATAACCTCAATTAGAGAAAAGGAAAATACATTAATAAAGCCTAATTTTTATGGACAGTATGTGCCGATGATTTCCAGGGAGGATGTGGGTTAATATGACCTAGTGCATGACTTCAGCAGATACATCTCCTTCAATGCTTCCTTTGTTTTCAGTCCAAAAGACAATATGCTTTCCATTTACACAGACGCAAACTAACTTAAAGAAGTTAACGCAGCTGCACTGAACTCTGGAATAAGTCAGAAACGTAAATCTGTTTTTGCAACAGCCCTCTCACTGCCTTTGTGGCTGTTTCACAAATTTCAACATGTGAGGGTCGTGTGAGGACGATTCTAGAGGTAGGGGAAAAAATATCGCTGAAGCATAGTATTGTGATTACTATTGTGATTTTGTGAGTGATACTGTATGAATCCGCAGACAATGAATATTGATAGTTTATTAAATACATTTAGATACACCATCACATCCTGTGATAACTTCAGCCAAGCAAACTTACATTAAATCATCTTAACTGAAAAACCATCCAACAGTGGACACACTTAGCTTGACAAGCTAAAGACTCAGTGACACAAGTAAAAATAGGACTCATGGTGACGAGATGATTGCCCAGAACTTGAGTGTTGCACAGTCATGACCACTTGTGCAGTCATAAGGCGACTGCACAGATCGTCCAACAGGAGACAACGTTTCTGCAAACAGCCACAGTGTGATTTGAACTGACTGCAGTCACTTGCAGAGAGATTGTTGAAGGTTCCCATAGACATGCTGTCTAATTTATAAATGCAGACAGTTTGGAATCAGTCTGAATGAGTCTTTGTCAACAAGAACAACTCGAGGGGACTCGACTCAACTGGCTGCCAGCTGGTTGGATTCTGATTATATTCCAATAGAAGGCTGCTGAACAGAAATGTAATAGTTAAATGTGAATTTCAGTTTATGTAGACAGCAACCTTTATTCGATTTTCAGTGATTTACCACAGTTAACTACTGCATTATTAAAAACTGACTGCATGTAACTGCCAACTTGCCCCATTCAAAAGTAGACTGATTGCAGACTTTTAGTGATAAGTGTTGCTATGCTTGACAATCTCACTTGGCAGCAAAAAGAAAAAAGAACTAAAATGTTATCTTACTGGATAAAACAGATACTTTGCAGTTAAATAAAAAAGATGATGAATTGCATGAATATACAGTATGTTATTAAAATACTCAGCATTTTGCAAAATGTTAAAAATCACAATAATCTCGTATTGTGAGGTGTCTGGTGAATATCACCTCTGGGTAATATAGGTATAGAGCTGACTCTCCCTTCCAACACCAGACATCACCTCTACACTGACTGCACACCCACGTGATGCTGAATTGCTGTAGTCTCTGGTTTCCACAAGCAAATATTTTAAGAAACTTAATTTGTTTTAAGTAAATCTATTACAGACAGGCTTCACGTTGCTTCTTTTGAACCAGTTTGTGACCCAATAAAAACCCAAACTCCATGCCTGAAGTTTGCAGTCACAATAATCTGACCATGTTTAGTTCATTTTATGAAGAGTTAGTTTGCCCCCTAGCGGTGAAATACCGTGCGACTCTTGACTGTGTGTCATTATTGACAAAGTTTTCCTTCATATCTAAATGTATTTCTGATTAGATATTTAGACTGAAAACCTGCAGGTATGCGACTCCTGTAGAAAGCAGCTGTCTCACTACATGTTAGAAACAAAGCTTCCTTTTTTACTACAGAAACTCTGAATTCAACAAGAAAAATGTTTTGCAACCATTTTCTGTTGCATAGCTGGCTGCATTTTTTTTCCTTTTATTCCAGGAAGTCAGAAGTTGGAGAAGAGCCCAGTACACTGGACTAGACAAACCATTATATTACATCCACTACTGACTTGCTCAGAGATATTCAGATTTCATTTGGCATCTTTTAAGGGTTATGTGTGGTTTTGTTGATTTGTTGCACACCAGCCCCGACCTTTGGCTTAATGCTTTATGAGGGAACTTCCACTTACCCATCTGCTTGAGTTCTTATCTCGTGGACCTTAAATCGCTGCCTCCCTATTGCCTTCACTTTGACGGTTTCAATGCCATACTCTTGCTCCTCTCTGTATGCATAGATTTCAGCCGTGGTTCCAAACTCTGCATCCGGCTCACCTGTATCGCTGCAGACGCACATCAGATACAGAAATTAAAATCAAATGCTCAAAATTATCCAACTCAGTGACTCACAACAAACAGTTTACCTAAAGAAGAGTGAGCACAATCTTGAAAACCACAATGCAACATCCGCAATTTATTTTGGATTTTCTATAATCCACAAAGGGTCAAAAGTATACAAACAGGCTGAAATATATACACAAACTCTCACTAGTACTTTGTTAACATCTGTTAGTGAGTTGGATATTGACCGTGACCTTTTTTACATCCAGCAAGAAGCTTCTTCTGGCTGGATATTTGACCAATCTTCTTGGCAGAATTGATAAGACTGCATTTTAATTTGTTGATTTCCTGACACGGACATGTTTTTTTTTAAGCATTGTCCACAAGTTTTCAGTTGATTTGAGGCCAGGACTTTGAAAAGACCACTCCAGAAGCTTTTAACCTGCTTTATCCATTCCAAAACTAGTTTTTATATGTGTGATTGGGATCATTGCCCTGCTGGAAGATGCAATTCTATGCAAGTTTCAACCATCTAGCTGTTGATTTGAAGTTGAAGAATTTAGAGGTACAATGTACCAGTGTCACATGCAGCCAAACAGACCCAGACCACGATGCTATCACAACATACTGTGTTCTCTTCTTCACTCCTCCAAACATACTTGTTGTCACTGTGGCCAAATAGCTCAGACTTTGTCTGATCTGACATAAAAAAAAAAAAAAAATTCTCCAGAAGGCATTTTACTTATCCAGGTGCGCAGCTGTAAATTTTAGCGGAGCTTGCAGGTGTTAATTTTGTAGCAGAGGCTTCTTTCTTGGTCAGCACCCTCTCAGAGATGGTGATGGTGATGTAAAACTGGCTTCACTGTGGACAGTGATGCTTGTGTTTGAACAGTTTCCATGTCCTCTCAGACTTATGCCTTGTGGTTCCTGGGTTGTTCCCGAACATCCTCACCAATACCCTCTCATATAGAAGGGGACAGTTTAAGTCTTCTTTCAGACTTTGGCAAAGTGGTAAAACACATCTGAATAACTTATACTTACGTATAATTGAACATAATTGTTGTTTAGAAATTAATTTGAAACGTTCCTAACTTTTTAAGTCTACAATTCTTCTTTGTTCTTCTGTGAAGTCTTTGGACTTGCCCATTGTTCTGAGTATTGGTCCATCCTGGTAGAAACTACCAGTTGTGGTCAATCATGATCAGAAATGAGATGTTAATAGACCTAAGACTTGTCAAGTTAAAAGACACTGCATAACCTTGAGAATCACATATGTAAAGACATAAGTGAGTGTGTGTAAGCCAGAGTGCTTTGACCCCCTGTGGATTAGAGAACATAATAAATAAATTCAACCTTCTTATGTATGTTGTACAATTATTCAACCCTGGGAAAAAACAAGTCAAAGAAATAATTAAAAGCCCAAAATTGCAATAAAATTAATGCCCATGATGAGTGTGTGTAACCTCATGACTGCAACTGAATTTCCTTCAAATAAAAACAAAAAAAAATGCTTTCAGTTTGTATGAGCTGTGCATCCTGCCATGATTGCCAGCATCTACAGAGAAATTAACAACATCACGCACCTGTGTGCAAGCACAGCAAAAGTGCGGTCTCTCTGAATGACGCTCCTCATCATGCTGACCTCCTGTGGCCTGAACAGCTGCAGAGGCAGCGTCTGGCCCGGCACCAGCATCACAGCTGTGTGTGGCAGTACGGGAATGGTCTGACAGCTGTCGTCATCGTGGACCGTACGGCCATGAAACTCCTCCATGTCTGAACCCAGGTACTGGCACACAAAAAGGGGGTTAGATTAACACAGAAGCTGCAGAGAAACTAAAAGTCTGAGAGGGCTCACGTGCATGAAAGCAAATCATGTAAAAAGAGGTGTTAGAATAAGAGGGATTGTGATGCATGACTCACTGCATGTGATGTGGGAAGACTGGGGTCAAAGGTGATGATGTTGGGCTTTTCTGCCTCCTCACTGTCTCGATCTTCGGTCTCCATGTCATCCTCCTCTTCCTCCTCCTCATTGTCTGTCACAGCACACAAGTGTACACAGAGAGGCTAAGTTTGCTAGCTCATTGACACGCCTTAGATGTAACAGCTTTCCCTTTATAATAATCACACTGATGGCAAAAGTGAAAAGAAAGCGAAAGCAGAGGGTTGAGACAGTGATTGTGATCACTAACAGTGGCCTGCTGTGGAGGTGTGTTAGCTAGCAGTTAGCAGGAGGAAGAGAAACGCACAGTCCCAGTGAAAACACCGAGCAGGCTTTCGGTCAGCTTAACGGATACCTGGTAAGAGCTGTAACTGGTTCCCCATGTTGTCGTTGACGTTGTCTTCCCCTCCACCCCTCTCGTCAGCCATATCCTTGTGTTTACAATACTAAGTCTTCTTCTACGGCGTATCAATGTGCAGCATCCGCTGGAAATATAGCGCCCCCGGCGACATCACTACATAATGCACTCAGTTAAAATGATATTTTACTACGGTGGCCTTGAGGGAGTAAAACGCAGAAAAAAACTCAATGGAAATAGAAAAAAAATTAAAAAGAAAAAGGGAAATTAGAAATGGAAAAAGGCAGCAACAACTAAAAAAAAAGTTTTTTAAAAAATGTCGACTCAAACGCGTTAGCCGAAGAGTAAAATTCTAAAAGTGAGTACTGGGTTTTATCTCACTTATTTATGTAGCGATACAAATGTTCCAATAACATTACGACTTTATGGATAATTAATGCCCGTATATCCACAAACAGAAGAAGCTGAAACATATTAAAAGGGTGTGAATGCTGTCTAATTCTTGGCAGAAAGCCGTGGAGGACCATGACACTGAGCTGAATATGACTTTTACAGCCCGGCACAAACAGCAGGATTGATTATATTATTGTTAGTTCGGTTATTTTGCTGCCTACGCTGGTTCTGTTGGTGGTGTCGAGCCAAACGGATGTTTATATTAAGAAGAAACAAGCAGACAGTTCAGTTGTTAAGTTAAAAGAATAGTAGTTTTTTTTTTCACAGGACCCAGACATTTGGCCAGTGTACCAACTTAAAAACTTTGTACTTAAATTGTGTATTATGAACATGTATATATAAGTTACTTATGTTTTAATCACACATTTGATTTCCAATCTGAGAACTGAGTGTCCAGAGTCCAGAAAAGTTCAAAACTAATTATCTGTCCTGAGTCAATCTTATTAGGTAAAGTTAAAATAACTGGATCATTAAAGTAGTTTCACTGTGGGAAAAAGTACTCGGATACTTCCAGCAAAAAGTATAAAAGGCAGTAAAAAGTTTTATATTCAGAAACTTACAGTATGTAAATATCAGTAGAATGTACCTGAAAAAGAAATGTCAGCATTTTCTTCGGTTAAATGAAACATTGTTTTTGGATTAGTAGTACTGCTGTGTTTGTTGCATCATATTTGGCAAGGCTGACACACAGTGAAGCTGTCAAATTAAAAAAAATAGTTTTTGTTTTCTAGTTCCATTTTTTTTCTAATTTGTTTTCTTTTCTTTCTACTTCAGTTATGTTTTGTTTGCTTTTGCTGTATTTTTCTATCTGCTGGTGGTTTCTTAAGTTGCAGTCCATTTAGCACCTGAGGAACACCAGGATTCCACTATAGGAACAATGCTACAAGCCTGACAGCTCATCACTGCTTTTGTTACCTGTTGAAGGTCTTGCTGCTGAGCTGGGGTCTTCATAGAAGTCTAAACAAACCAAGCTTTGCTTAAGCAAGCTATCTGTCATGCACACATGATCCAATGAGATAAAAGACCAGAATAGCTAAAACAGAATAAAAGAGGTGTCAAAGAGATCCAAAAGCCTTGGAAAATATATAGGTCTTCAAATTTGATTTAAAGGTTTCCAAGGAGAAAGAGGATTTTATAGAAGAGGGAAGACTGTTCTAGAGTCTCGGGGCGGAAATGGAGAAAGCCCTATCACCTCTAGATTTTAACTCAGAGCGTGGAATTAAAGCAAACTGACTGAAAGAGCGCAGAGTTCGAGTGGGTAAAGGAGATCTTAAATAAAACCTGGGGCCAAGCCATGGAGAGCTTTAAAAACTAATAATAAAACCTTGAAATCAATTCTGTATTTAACTGGCAGCCAATGTAAAGATGTATCGGAGTAATTCTCTCTTTCCGATACCTGTCATGCATCCAATGGTGTCAGCTGATGAACGAGCTGGCCAAAAATATATACCTCAATTTATTATATTAAAAACAAAGAACCAGAAAAGCTCGAAGTAGATAATGGAAATGAATGACAGTTGTGGGATTACCCTAAATAAATTCATCAGCAAGATGCCATTTATAACTTAACTAAAATTACCAGGAATCTGTCACTGACCTTTAACAGTTCACACACAGAAATTCAATCTTGACCTCTGCCTTAAACATGACATGCATCAAAAGTTCTCTCCCCAACTGACTTATCCTTTTTGATTTCAGATCAAAAGACGTTTTTCAAAAAGGTACTTTGATAAAATCACCTGCATTTATATTAGCCTCCATTTATTTTCATTAGAAAATGTCTGAGGTCTAAAGACCTACCAGCTAACAGTAACATTTAACACTCCCAGTTAGCCATCATTTCATACGACATAAGTGACAGGCATGGTAACACCTACATACTGTGTAATGCATTTCAAGTAAATATAATTCAACCTACACTTGTTTTGTAAAAAATAAAAATGAAGAGTTTTAAACTGGTAGTAATTTAACAGTGTTCATTTATTGTTCAAACCACCACAAACAATTGTACAGAAACAAGATGCATTATGGTCCATGAACAAAGCAGCCGCAGTCGTGATGTTCTTCTCCAGCATCTTCACCGTCTTCCAGTCAGACCGTCACAGCGGGCTCCGTGAAACCCGTGGTCATCTGAAATCGGGGTGTTTAGGCCTTTAAACTTCGTTGATGGAACCGCCAAGCAATCCCCTTCATCCGCATGCGTCAGTCACCTGGAGAGGCTCAGATGTGATCACAGCTGGCAAGGAGGAGGAGGGGCTTACTTTGACCTCTGCCTCATCTTTCTCCTTTTACGCTTCAGCCTGTTGGAAATAAACAGCAGCTGTTAGGAAAACAATAGCACAAGGACTTATGATTTATAAACACCAACAAGATCTAGCAGAGCCACCAAAGCACCAAATAAAGTAAATTCAAGATCAAATATTCCTCTCTTGAAAACGGCTGAAAATGACCTGGGGTGGAATTAGGATCGCAACAAAATTGTTTTAAATTTTGTGGAACTGTAACTCACAGTAATGCTAGTTATTGAGATTATGAAAAAAAACAAACTGAAAAGTCTCACGATGCACATCAATACAGGACAAATTACTTATGTAAACTTCCCTTCAGCTGTTAAGAAGACAAGAGTGTTTTCTAATTTATTAATTTTATTACCTTGAACAAGCGAGTTTGTCATTACATTGACGTGTATTCATTTATTCATTCATTTTGTAAGCCTTTGTAAAAGTGTTCCCTCAGTTGCAAACCTGTAGAACTTTGAATTAAACATTGATACTGTACAAACTCAGCTAAAAAAGTGAATTTCAGTTATTGGAGTAACACTGCTTGGAAACCATATAACCCAGGTCATTTTTGGTAAATATAATTTGCCCTGCATCCAATCTAAACATGGAGGAAAACAATTGTCAAAGTTTAAACAAGCCTAACTAAGCAAATCATTATATTCCCAAGGATACACCTGAAAAGTTTAAACCTTGATCATGTGAATGATCAAAATAATTATTGCAATACAACTATGGGTTATGAAGTCATTACTGTGTGTTTAAATATTACAGACTTTATAGTTGAAGCTCAATGATATCCACTACATTTAATAAAAAGACTTGTTTCCTTATTAACCCATCTTTTCCAAAGCCTAAACAATTGGGTTGACCACCTGTCCAGCATAAATTTAATCGTTTGGATCAGATGGGGTGACAAAGACATTTTTCGTCATTTATTTGATGCTTACCTGCGCATACGCTTCTTCCTCCACTGAAAAAAAATAAGAAAATAAAGGGGACAGACATTAGGGGTACAACAAAACCACGTTTCAGCCACTACTTGGACAGCACGTTTACTGTGATGCAGATTGTTACAGGGACTCAACACATGCAGTACATGTTTGCACCAAAAAGCATTTCACAATGGTGTTTGTCACCCTGCAGATCTCAGTTTTCAAACACGCATGGCTGCCTGGGCTGAGCGGGCTACGGTGCTAACATTACAGCATGCACCAAAGTGAAGCCTCTAATAGCATTAGCATTTATACGCCATGTATCTAATGCCGGGTTATCACTTTAAGTTCTATTAATATTTTAGGAAGCTGTAGCAGAGTACATATAATTATATAAACATGGACAACTTAAGGAAGGAGCTAGCAGCATTAGCTGGCGCGGGAAGAGAATACAAACAGCTAAAATACCGACATTGGTTTGTTATCTCACCTTGGCTCTCATCGTGTGGAGAGGTTTCTGTGAAAATGAAAACAATTACTGATCAGTAAGGGCGGATGACCGGTTAAATTAACAGATTAAATTGGATCGTGAAAGCGGGGAAGCAACTCAACATACCTCAAAGCGAGAAGAGCAACGGAAAGAGGATGTGACGAAGAAAACGAGCGGCTTTTAAAAGCACCGTGACGTCATGTTCAGGCGACAGCTAAAGCGCCTCAGTTCAACGGGAAATGTAGTCCAACTGGTCAAATAGACATCTCTCTCTCGTTTA
>VUQR01002919.1:6343-19674 GCA_015108515.1 Hemichromis elongatus
AAGAGAGGACACAATAAATAAAAACAAAAATATTACTCTGATAAAATAAATTATATCTGTGGCATTGAGTAGAGTTGGTAGACTCATTTCCATTTTTATGCAGTTACTTATTCTCATCTGGGTTTACAAACTTTTAGTCCATTATTAAATCCACATAAGAATAGATTATGTATGTACAAACATATTTTAAAAGATTGTATTATGATTCTACTATAATCTATAACAGTGCCTTTTTATTGTTATTTACTATTTAAATCATTTTACATGGTGAACTCAAATGTAATAAAAAGGAACTAAAACATATTTTTATTATTAACAAAACAGAAGAACTTTATACAGACAGTTTAAAAAAAAAAAAGATGGTTGTGGAAACTATGACATTACCCATTGTTTTTTAAGTCAAGGCTAGTGTTGACATCTAAGCTTTTTTGAAATGGATGCCACGATTGAAACCCCCCCCCCCAAAAGATGCTGCAGACTCATATATTAGCATCTAGCAGGTCACAAGGGAGGCTGGCCTTCAAGGCCGTCCTACTTTATCGTCCTTATCATCACCATTTTAAAAAAATGCTCCGTCATACTTTATTAAATTAATATCATGCACGTTTTATAACCGTTTAAAGTAGCACTTCAGTCCATCAGGAAAGTGTTTACAGAGGTGGATGGATGACACTGCCACATAGGGTTGACTTTTCAGACTCAGAGGCAAAGGCGGTATAAAAGATGGGCTTAGCTAAAAAGCCAGTGTGGAACATGCACTGTATTTTATGGCCACCGGGGGGGGGTTGTGAAAAGACTTCTAGTCCAATAGAAACCGCTGAAGAAAACAGCCTTGGTCCTGACCTCTGTGAACATTCTTCTGATGTGTTTGTGGGCTCAGTAACTCAATTTAGATGATACTGGATAAAAAACAAAGTCATTTTGTAAATTTGGTTTATTCTCACAATCAGAAAGAAGGATTGTAAAGTGCATGCTCAAACAAAAATGTAACAACAGTTAATATTTTATGCTATTTTCTTTCATGTGAAAACCTTATTTACTGTGTGTGATAAGCTAGATTATTGTTGTATAGTGTGTGATTTTTTTTAACATAATTATGTAGTATTGTCTTGTTTCAGATTTTCTGTTTTCATGAAGTTCAGACTGCAAACAGTTCACCAACACTTACTGATCAGTATCAACAATAACTACAGGGAGTGAAGCCTCACCTCGTCGCAGCCCGAGCACCGTGGCCACTCCTTCTGACAATAGTGTCGTCCACAGTACAGCTTCTGATTGCACCAAAAGTAGACCAGGTCAACCAACATCTGGCCGCACTCTGAACATACAAAGCACTTGGGATGCCACAGGGCAGCGTGGTAACCTGCACGCTCTGCATATACAGCGGGACTGTCCTTGGTAACTTCACCTTGGCAACCGGTGCACTGCTAGACAACAGAAAAGTGTGTGTGAGAAGTCAAGTACAAAATTACTGATACAAATGTAGAGTCTCCTGATCCACAAGAACGTTGGTTTAAATCAAAACAATCATAAAGACTTCTTTCACTTTAAAAGGTTTGACCGATTTAGGAGAAATCAGGCTGAGCTGATGCTTTTGAAGTCTAATGTGTCAAAAATTGGTGACATCCACCAAGGCTAAAAATTCCCTCCACAGAAGGATTTCTGGATCACAATAAGTTTAAGAGATGACATAAATCTCTACCTCATGTCTTGATGATTATGTACTCCATCTTCACTAATCAACCAACCACGTGACTTACCACAGGTAGGACAGGTAAACATACATCTGATCTAAATTCTTTGAGCACACATGGTAGATGAGATGCAACGTTGGTACCATTATGCCATTGCAACATGTGAAAGTAAACAACAAGTGTGCTGTTCTGTGCTCACTGATGTTTGACAGAAACATAAAATTATTTTTAGTAGAAACACAGAAACAGGTTTTAATTAGGACCAGTATTACAAACAAGACAAGACTACAAATCGTTCTTAAGTGAAAAAAAGGAGCAATGGTAGACCAAATAGTCCCAAAAATAGGCATAACTGGGCAGGGTTGGCAACATTAAGTGTTTCAAGTCCAACTAAAACCACATTTAGTCATCCAATTTTGCAGCTTTTTGTTGTTACAAGAAAGACGAGCTGGCTGGAGGAATACGCTGAAGATAGTTTTTTATTGAAAGGTGGCATGATGCCCCTGTGCTGTTGTTACACCACACTGAGACAAAGTAAACAAACTTGCCCTACATGTCAGGGGCAGACAGCATGTTAGCGGTGTTGATCATTAAATGAGACCTGAGAAGCTGAATAGGGAGGCTTCAGCAGGCAGTCTGTCTGTCTGTTGTTGTGACTGTATTTGATTGGTTTTGATGTGAATTTAATTTCCTATGTACAACTAAAAGGTTGTATCACGAAACAAAAAAACCCCTAATCATTAATCGAAGCTTTCTCCCCTTTTCCTTCTTATTGACAGATCTGCAACTGGTAACAGCTGGTGATTAAAGCATCCAACGTCATACACCCACTTACATATACAGTCTTGTTGTTGTATTCTGTCCCATTTGTGGGGGAGGCGACACTGCTGTTAGATGAACCGTGGTCCTGATGCTGAGGAGCATCCTTCTTACCGCTGCTGCTGCGTTCCTTTGCCTCTTTTGCTGTCCTCTGAATGGCTGCCCCACTCAAAGCTTCACCCTCACCGGGTAAAGCCACCTCTCCAACTCCCAGCACTTCCTGTTTGTACTGCTTCACAAACAACAGCATGGATGAAATCTGCAGAAAGAACGACTGCATCATTAAAGTGATTAGGCAATGTTTAATATCTTGATTATAGGTGGAATGATTAGGAACTGCTCAGGTTAATGATAATCATGTGTGTTAAACTGGTTACGGTGGAGTAATGTACCTCCTCCTCACTGGCCAGGCTTTGACACTTCATGGGGTCCTGATCGTAGGCGGGGAGCTGAATGAGGAGCTGTCTGCGTCGCTCCAACGCTCCAACAGTCCCTGAGACTGGCCTCTGACTCTCTGGGAGGAGCTCCATGTACTGCATGGCCTGCAACAGATGATGCAGTTATCGCAAATTCATTGTCTCAATCTTTTCCCACTGCTGAAACCTGAGCTTATCTAACACAGCTGTCATTGGACTCTGCCGATGGTGTCATTAACACATCTGTGCGTTGTCAGATTACTTCACTGGAGTGAAGCAGTGATTAAAAGTATAGAAGTAGGCTGGAAAACTCAAACAAACAGAAAGTGAGGGATGTACCGATCAAGATGTTCAAGGTTTTTAGAGGCACATCTGGAAAACAGTCCACCAGTTGGATCTGGATCTGCCTCTACAAGTTCAACCGCAGTAACGTCTGTCATCATCATAATTATAGGCTGGGAGGCCTGCAACATACTTGAGTCTGGTTTTAATGGGACAGTTTATACTCTTCAACACAGGAAGTGCAGCACCAACTTAACTGAGGTAAATCTGAACTAAAGTGTCCTGAGTAAATAAATAAAGGAATAAATTTGAGTTGTTAACTTGATGATGAGAATAAAATGTAATTTAATGCACTACTTTCTCTTGAGTTATCACGCTCAGGGCTCAGTGAGCCAGTGTTTGTGTTCAGTTTTGCTTCCCTGTTTCTCGTTATGTCAGATTCATCCTCTCGTTGTCCTACTTGTGTATTGAAGCTCCACGTCTACCTTGTTTGTTGCTGGTTCATCTGTTCATCTTCCCATTCTTCATCCCCTACGTTTCGTCTTCTGTGTTTCCATATCTCAGTTTCCTTGTTCCTGGTTTCAGGTCTTTTGTATTACTACTACTACTACTACTACTACTACAGCCATTATGCTTGAACAGGTAGCTGGAAGAGATAGCTGTATGCATCGGTTGACCTCAATAATATCGCCAAAATGGAGCTGTTAACCATGTTTGTGGCTTTGGTCCTGTTTAGGTTATTTTAATGTATCTGACAAATATCCTGTGGTGTCCAAAATCCACCCACTATTTTCCAAAGAAAGAGTAAAAGAAGAAGAGAATCGGTAGCAGTCTCTTGCACTGCACAGTGATTCCTACCAGTTTCTGGTTGAGGCCGGCAGGCGCCCAGTCATATGTGGTGGTGTTGAAGGTGGGGTCTTTGCGTGACACCACCGGATTGGTGACAATCATTCGGTTTCTCTTGTACATGCGAAGGCCACCACCTCCTTTAATCTTCGCTGTCAAATGGGAGCAGGGTGAATCTGCGAGGAGGCGTCCTATACGCTGGTCGTCTTCGAGGTCATTTCCAGGAGTGTGGTCGACCGTGGTGCAGCCACACACTGTGCAGGCTTTTCTGGGTAGAAGAAACAACCAAAAAGGATGAAAGACGATTTAAATTCTGTCCTGTCAGATTGCTTTTTTGTTTTGTTTTTGTCTAAATATTACTCTCTTTGGCTTATTAAAATAAAAGCCATTTTAATGCAATGAAATAACATTTAACTTGTGTTTTTCTAGCTTCCTTGTTTATTTCTTCCATGAAGTCTGAGAACTTGGGAGCTTGGGCATGAGGTTTGACAGCCTACACCCATCTGGTCTTCAGTCACAAGCATATTTAAAATTTTTCTTCAAAAGGAATAAATGTGTAAGTAATGAGGGAGCAGTGGTGAGACCACTAAAATTTTACATTTCCTGTACAGGAAAGAAATTAATTTAAAAAAGGGAGAACTGTACCTCCAAATATGTGGCTGAAAACCAGAGCAGCTCTCCTTACATATGAGACAGACTGCTGCATGTCCTCCTCCTCCTCCTCCTGGACCTCCTGTAGTTTGCTTTATAGACATCTAAAGAGAGCACAACACATCACGACAGATAAAGGGGTGCACAATTAAGGCTGCACTTCTGGTCAAAGCATAGCATTATGGTCTCATGATGCATTGCTGTGATTTAAATATGCTCATCGTGGACATGGATGTCATGGTAATTATACCCATTTAATGATTTCTTTGAACTGTTCTTTCTCCAGGCTTGAATGACTGTACAGCATACACCTTAGAACTTAAAAAGAAAAGAAAAGAAAATAGGTGCACTGTGGTGGGCGTGGCCTGCGGTGGCGTGTAGGGAGGGCGGACGCACCTGCACGCCATCCGCAATCATGCCCGCCGCCTTAATTAGTTGCACCGGGTCCTGTGTTGTGTTGTGTGTTATGTTGAGCTGGCAGTGGGAGAGCTGCAGCTGTGATTGTGTTAACAGCAACCGTGACAGTGTGTGAATAAAAGATGTTTAAAAGGGTGAATATGTTGTCGGGTCTGCCGTGGTCCATTACAGTGGTGCCGAAACCCAGGAGGAGATGCACGGCAGACCCAGTACCGAGCCAGCAGAGGGGAGAGCTGGCGCAAACGGTGGCCGAGCTCGCGGTCACACAGAACGGAAGCCCACCTGGCTGGCCGTGAGCCTCGTCAGCCCGCTGAGACGGAGTGACAGCTCGCCACATGGCCGACCGCCGGACCAGCTTCCCCAGGGCCGCTGGATCCGGGGGCGACCTCCTGAACTTTCGCCTCCCTGTCGCCGGACCAGGGGCTGGGGACGTCGACGGTCCGAGCCGATTCTTTCTCCCACTCGCGGGGGGGAGGGGAGTAGGTTCGGCCGGATGACTCCCTGGCCTCAGTCCGGCGATGGGGGTATGTGGCGGGCGTGGCCTGCGGTGGCGTGTAGGGGGGGCGGACGCACCTGCACGCAATCCGCAATCATGCCCAACGCCTTAATTAGTTGCACCGGGTCCTGTGTTGTTGTTGTGTGTTATGTTGAGCTGGCAGCGGGAGAGCTGCAGCTCCCGTTAACAGCAACCGTGACAGTGTGTGAATAAAAGATGTTTAAAAGGGTGAATATGTCGTCGGGTCTGCGGTCCATTACATGCACATGTTTGTGTATTGCATGTACGGTCGGCAAGGTCTGTCATTTCGGTTGTGGGCAATTGCAACTGACAAAAAAAGGCCATCTCATCACTTTTTATTTTTATTTTTTATAATCTCCATTTACTTGGCTTTTAAACCATAAGCCACAAATTTTATACAGGGTTAACATTGTTTGAAAATCATTAGACAGAGAGCAGAATGGATGGATTGCACAATCTATAAAAAGAGCTTTTAATAGTTTACTTGTTTGACTAACAGTAGGTCCTTGTTTTTACTTTAATATGCAACACTAACTTCAAACAGCTCTGCCCATCTAGGAACTATTTTTGGAAATTATCATACACATTAAGACTTTTTAAGACTTTTACAGCTGTCATCATTAAACAAATAAGCTGCACAAATAATTGTAAACCAATGAAAAGTATTGGTATTGTTCAAAGTGTAACTGGCTTGAAACACCGGTAGCTCACACATATTAATTTAGTGATGTCATTTTTCTTCAGTTGTAAACACATGCCTCCTGTGATTCTTCATCTTCTTCTTCGCTCTTTTCTTTCTTTTTTTTTTTGTTACAATAATCTCAGTGAATACCTGATTGGCAAAATAATTATCCTCCTCTGAGGGCTGTTAGATGAGAAAGTATGTGGATCCTGACTGAAGAAAGAAATGCAAACAAAAGGTCTAAGTCATTAGATACTCGTGTCACGCAAGAGATAACAGACGAGATACGGGGAAGGAGACGGCGTTTCCAGACAGCTCGACTGTGGTGATGATGAGGACAATGATGATGTGTGAGCAAACACTGGGCGAGACGGAAGACGTATTTTGTTTTTTTCCCAAACATTTCTCAGTGGATGTGGGAGGAAGAAAAGGGAGTGAACACCACACACATACACGCACACACAGGATGGATGATCTCATCGTACCACCCAGTGACTTCATCGTCACTGTCCTGACAAACACAGCAGATTTCCCTCTTTGCTGCTCTTTATCCTATTTACTCAGTTAGCATTGTGTGTGTTAGTCACAATGACAACACTTTTTTTTTTTTTTTTGCAGTTGTTAAGGTTACTTGATTAGTTTTCTGGGGATATTTAAAAGGGAACAAAGTTTGTGCGTCTGTCATGACTTAAAAGAACCACCTGTTATCGTGTGAGTAAACAAGAGGTGACTCACTAACTCGGTTCTCAGGAGAATACAGAGAAAAGTGTTTCTGGATACGCAGCTGTGTTATGACCCAAAATGATCCAGGAAGGATCATTTTGGGTCATGAATTTTGGTGAGTTTAGGTGGAGAACTGGCAAATTGGCAGCCTTAGACTATGTGTGGTGACCTTCAGCTGTCCAGGATACAGTTACAGCACCAGGGCTTTGCCTAATGCAAGTATTTTATTCTGGCTTGCCAGAGTATTAAAAGAGCAAACTGTTTTGGCTTTCTTTTTTATGTCACTACTGACAACTAAACAGAGAGCAACATGTGAGTGATGGCAGACTGTTTCTAAAGGCTTTAGCAGGAAACCCGATGAGTGTCCTGCAGAAGCAACCTGCTGCTATTTGTCTGGACTGTCCACCTATCCATCTGTCAACAGGCGTTAGCTCTCCCATCCCTCCTAAGAGGCATTCACTCACGTAATATTGCTGAATACATGCTAAGAGACACACATTCGTACAAGATATAGACATACAAACTAAAGCATTTGCAGCATTCAAGTTTTCCTGCTTTTTTTTTTAACCTTGCAGCAAAGATTTACTCCCATCCAGACAGCTTTAGAGATCCATGGATCTCTGAAGCTCAGAGTTTTGGCAATTAAATGTTCATCTAACTCTAGGCAATGAAGTAAACATGTTAGCACTTTTCAGACAGAGTGATGAATCTGATGCTACTGGCGAGGACAAAGCTGGATGACAGGTGACTGCGTTTAGAGGTGTAAAGACAGAGACGGAGAGTGTGTTTAAGTGTGCTTGACTGTGAAGTGACCGCTGATTGGTGCGTGTTGAAAAGGTCACAGCTGAAATAGAAACAGCTGAAGAAGAAAAAGACTTCATTAAATCCCCTTAGAGTACACTGACTGGCTCAGTGGCTGCGTGTTTGTGTTTATTGTTGTAGTAATGAGTGAACATCAGTCACGAGGAGGTCAGAGTGAAAGACCGACTAATGAGCCACAGTCAGACCAGACGTTACTCACAAGCTCCTTCAAATAGCAAATAAACAAGTAGATCATGCAGTATTTTTATTTTTTTGAATGGAGGTTTTTCTGCACTTGTAGAAATGCCTTTTTACAACTATTATCTTGTTTTTTAAGATATTTTCTTCACATGCTTTGGAAGGATTTGGCCATAAATGATCAGATTTGGGGAGTTTCCTGGCTATAGATGCAAAATGTTAATCTGATCTTCTCTGAGCAACTTAGCCATCACTTCTGCCTAGTGACATGATGCGTCATCATGCTGAAACCATACAGTTTGCCCTCAGATTGCTCCTGGATCTTTGGAAAACTTTAGTCTTTGGGATGTTTTTAGCTTCGTTAGTCTTTAAGAAATGGCTAGACAAGCAAAAGCCCACAAACTGTGAACAACTTGGAGCGCCAATAAGACAGGAATGGGTGGCTATCAATCAGGATTTGACACTGATATCCAAAGAGGGTTTTGAAGAAGAAGAAGGGTTCACACAGTAATTACAGACTATTTGCATAAATGTGAGTCAAGTCTTGTGAGACTTGTGAAATGCCTATGATTTGTCTTCACTACATCATAGAAACATGTAAAAAAAAATGATCTAAATAAAACTTGGAGCAACTGTTGTTGTGATCTGGCGCTATATAAATAAAATTGAATTGAATTGAATTTCTTGATTTCATTATGTATTGTTATTTATCATCTTTTATTTGCTGTTTTGTTAGGTCAAATAAAGCAATATTTAATTTCAAGAATGTTACCTGTACTTAGAGAACATGTCTGGCATTAAGTCTTGAAGGCTAATGTCTCATGTTTCATGTTAAAACAGCAAGAAACTCCTTAATATCACAAAACCATAGGTCATCATAAGAACAACATCAAGTGAGATCCAGTATCACAGAAACTAAGAGTCACACTATGCTTGGAATAATAAAAAAAAAATCAAAACAGGAAATGTCAGATTCAACTTGTCAAATAATCAAAACCTTCATAGCAGCGAAAACAAACAGAAAACCCTTCATAATAAACAAAAATCCAAAAACTGAATCTCAAAACCCAGGGACCAAAGTCAGGCACCACGACACACTTCAACTATCTCATGTTCCTTAGAACAACGCAGACCAACAAATTTATCTCAACACAACACAAACAAGCACAGTCTTCATTGGCCAAAACAAACAGTACAGTAATTAGAATAAGATTATGTTTTACAAACCTGTCTGCTGTAGGGCAGGGGGATCAAAGTGCAAATTTGGATCTAATAATAAAAGTCCAGAGCCATTACAATACTAACAGAGACCCAGACAACTTCTAACATTCACAATTATCGCCAATATACAGCTGATGACAGGAGTAAGCTGAAGAAACCAGATAAAACCGACACATACTCTGGGATTCTGGACAGACCATCACCTGTAAGGGTAACAGTGAAAAACCAGAAGAAGCTGAGTTTACTTTCATAATAAGACAATAAATCAGTTACCGAACTGTGCTGGTTAATTCTCTGTCTGTTTTGAGCTAACACGCACCCTTAAATTAACGGCTTATTAAAAATGCTATAAATGGTCTTTATTTACTTATATGCATATAAGCATGCATATATGCAGCACACTAACCGGTGTCTTCGGTAATTTGGGACACCAGTCATACTGACTACAGACTTTGGCAGCTCTAAGTTAGGATGCTAATCTGCAGCCAGAATTTTTACCTCTGTTTATGACAACAAAAATACTGAACAGTGTAATTAGCTGAGGAGAAAGAATCCTTTTTCTGAGGGAAACGTGTGGCCGCTCTATATTTAGGAGTGAGATAAGGCGGGTATGTTGTAGGTGGGTAAACTTGGCTGAGCTTCGTGAGTAATTTCAAACATGTCGGCTATGTGAAGTGGAAACTACAGGAAATGCTGTGAGATAAGAGGCTGGAGGTCATAGAGAGGCAGCATCTTCACTTTGAATCAGAGCTTTGGCACATGGCATTCTCTGCATTTCCTGTTTCTCTCCATTTAAGACAAAATTGGACAAAAATGCCACGAGTGAGCTGCTGTTTCCAGCTGTGTCACAGTCGCTGGTTACTATTTAAAAGTGTAGAGTGGTAGAGACCACAGGAAACTTTTATTTTTACCTGTAGTATACATATTTAAATTGGCTGCTGTTGGTGACTGCTTTGTGTTTTGGGGATTTGTAATATTGTGTTTATAGTTTTGCAACATTTCCAACTTTCAGTCTTTTAAAATTGTAGATTCATCATTTTTATTTTTAAACTTTTACTCCAACAAAACATATCATTTTAAGGCACCTTTTCTTTTTCTTTGTAACCTCAATATTCATAATATAAAGCTTATTTTTGGCTGATTAAATCGTTTAACATGTAACAAAAGAATAGCAAGAGGTGCTACAGAAAGCGGTGTATGTATGGGGGAACACTGCAGGTTATTTCAATGCTGGTGATGGCGGATTTTCCAGCTCAGGGTTATAAAGATAGGGCTCACACCACAAACAGGTGACGCTGATCTGTCAGGTTATCATCCTGTGTGACCTGATGTGACCTCTGGACAAACAGCCAGAGGCCAAATTACAGGGGGGATCTGTGGGAAACAAATTGGTGCCATCACAGACCCAGCAGGCAGATCAGGACCTCGTGGTCATGGATTACCTTCACTGACTGAAATAGAAATCTCCAGCTGTTAGAATCAGAGAGACGTGTCCAAACTGACTTTAGCGTACAGCACTTATAAATATGATCTGAACTGATCACAGTGACTAAAGCTTGCAGAAAGCTGGAATCACCACTTCTGTTTTTATTTGTTTGGAGGTCAGATCAGGGAATCTGATGGAACGGAATGTAATCTGAAATCAGATCAAACTGCTGTAAAGTGTGTTAAGTGTGTGTAAGCTCAAAGTGTGTATGTGGCCCATTATTCATTAAAGTTACAGGGTGCCATCACTGAGTTCAGCATTACAAAACTAATACATACATACATACAAGAAGACAATGTTCTATTTCAACAACATGTCTCAATTTTTTTACATGATAAAGAAATGCTGTAGTTAATGAAAGAAATCTGTCAGAATTTAATTGCAGCAAAATGTGTAAAATTACAGAGAAAGCTCTGGTAGCTCAGACACCCCTGTTTTAAGGCAACTTTCTTCTGATTGGTTGCTCCTCAGGCATACCTGAGATGACCATAAGGACACCCGTCTTTCACTGATTTCATACAGATCCAAGTCCAGAAGGAAACAGTCTGAAGCTTTTGCTCACAGGAATTACTCACAAGTACACTGACCTCATTATGTAAAACTTTGACTGTTTTTAATGTGAGCAACGGCATGTAAATCACAGGAAAGAAGGAAAAGCCGAATAAGTTCCCTTCAAATGAACATCAAACAACTCAGATAACACTTGATTTGCTGTGTAGCTAAATAAAATAAAACCTCTCTCAGACAGAAATTCATGATCTTGAACACAGTGATGAATGAATGTTGAAGAAATGCAAGATTCTTCTGAGGCTTGAATGTGAAACAACTCAGAGTTGATTGAGACATTTATAACCTATAAATGTCAGTAACGGTCACTTAGACACAACACAGAGTTCCTTGTGACCTCACTTAGACTGATGTGATGTGCCACATCACATCAGTCTAGGTGACCCTCTGACCCACTGACCTCCACATCTGGAAATCTCTGTGAACAAGAATCTGTACAGATGCAGATGTTTTTACCTTCTCCATGGCTGAGTTCACGTCCATGTAGTCCAGTGTGCGTCTGCGAGCTGTCTCTCCGGCTCCGTCTGCCGCTGCTCTTCCAGAACAATGAGACTTTAAATTCCTCTCCTGTTGACCGCACTTCCTCTCTCTCCGCCCACAGTCGGTCCTGCTGCCACTCTGCTCCACTGGCTCTCCACAGCTCACTGTTTAACAGTCCACACCTTCATCAGCCCTCCTTTCTTTGTCTTCTGCTTTTATATTTCTCTCTTCTCTACACTCAGCAACATTAAAACTTACCTTTCTCCTCTTCATCTGTAAACTCCTGCTTTTACTTTTCCATTCAGTGTTTTCCCCCCACTCTTCCCTCCTGATCCGTGTGGTTGCCAGCTCTGACCCTCCACCCTCTGCAACATGAACTGAGCAGGTTTCTTCACCTCCTTATTTTGCTCCAACATGCAGCTAAAGAGGAACTGGGTTTGTTTTTGTTTGTTTTTTCCTGCAAAATTTCTAATATTCCAGTTTTACAGTCTGTGGCGTGGGGAATTCACACTGCTGTGTTAAATTTTGCAGGTACTTGCAGCGTTGACCGTTCAAACAACAGCTGTATTGTCCCTAATCACAGCTGCTCTCTGCTGCCGAACAGCACACTGTCGGGACTAACTGGATCAGTGAGGAGTGACTGAACTGTTTGTGTTTTTAATCTCAGACAAAGACTGAGAGAGCACAGAGGAATTCCCTGCTCACACTCCTCCAGCCAATCAGAGTCACTCTTAAAGCTTCTCAGCCAGTAGGAATGGCTGAAATTCCTCCTCCTCTTCTGAAATTTTAGTGTGGCTCAGAAAAGCTTAGACCAAGGCATGAGCAACACGCCTCAGGTTTGCAGGTCCAGACGAGGCCTAGTGTTGACTAACATGGTTTGTTATTTTATAGCTTTGATTTCTTCAGGATTGGTGTTAACCGGTTGTTGAAGTTCCCGTGAGTGCAGAACAACTGTTTCATGGCAGAAATGTTCTGGCGAGTCATGCTTATGCCCGTTTTCTCTCTTAACTTGTGCTTTTATTTTGTAGCTATCTCTGGTCTATCAGAGGTAGCTACACAATAAGAAGCTACACCTTCTTGTCTCTTTCTGTGGCTTAAAGCACACACCTTTGAATGAGCAAACCAGCATTCAAATCCAGCTGATATGTTAGCCTGTCCTGAGCTCTTCAGTCTGCATATGTTAGTAACTCACCCTGTATTACACTAAATTCATTCATAAATATTTAAATTTAAAACCCCAGTGCTATTGCAGAAAGACCATTTTCACACCTGTTTTGGTCCTGGAGGGATATGTGTAGATCGTTTGAGGCACTGTTATGTCTGTACTTGATCATGGTGATGTGATTTATATGCATGCATCCTCAGAATCCTTGCTGATGCTAGATTCTGTTCCAAAGGTTTGCACTCAATTTGGGAAATGAGCGTTTAAGTTTGCTGCTCCTTCCTTGATCCCGTATGTGTTCATTTAATTGGTATTACTTACGCACATTATTATTTTTGCAGTGCAAAAACATCCACGGGGGGGGGCGGG
>VUQR01002921.1:7184-19285 GCA_015108515.1 Hemichromis elongatus
TCAAATTCCTTTTGATACCCCCCCCCCACACACACACACTAAAGCCATTACATAGCTTCCTCTCTCCTCCTCCCTCCCTCCTCCTGTGTCACTCTTCTGCTCTCTCCCTCTCTGGCTGAACACACGCGCACTCTCTTTCCTACCTCGCAGACGTTTGGGTGCCGTCGCCGCTGCATCCTACCGCTCACTGTTGAACGCCTCTTTCCCTCGACTCTTTTTCTCCACACAAACAAACCGGCATTTCACGGTTTGGCGGCCGGGAAAGTGTCCGCCATACGAGGCAAACCACAACAATGACCCGGTCCTGACTAAAATTGAATAGATTAGCCAATCTATTCTGAGCTCTAATGAGATTAGAGGGTCAGCGCGGACATGGGTCGCGGCGGCGTGGCACCTTTCCTTGAACTCCTCCGGGAACGTCCTCCCTGTCAGCGGTGCTTCCAGCGTGCAAATGGCGTTTTTGACACCGAGGATGCCGCGGATGACGCGAGGGGACAATAACAGACATTTGAATGCACGCTCACCTGTGCCGCTTTGGTGGCGCGCGGATTCCTAGAAGTAGCAGCACCAGCAGCAGCAGCAGTAGTTGTAGTTGTAGTAAAAGTAGCAGCAGCAGGAGTTGCAGAAGGAGAAGATGAAGTACCAGAAATATATAACGGTGATGCAGATGGCCATGGGAGTGACAGCCTCCAACAAAGACTGCCTCCCCGCGAAGAGACAGCTGTGGTGAGTATGGACAAAGAGGAGGAGGAGCGCGTGTGGAGCCTTTGGCTTTGTTGTCTTGTTTGAGAAGCTCCAGTCGCGCTTTTCTGCTATGTCTGCTGTGAAGTTGAAACTCAGCAGCTGCTGGCGGAAGCGGCTGCCTCCATCCGCCTCTGTGTCGCTCTGTCTTTAATAACAGTTTGACGTGCGCGCCGGTGACATCGACACCCAGCAGGTATTTCGGCGGGGAGGAGGAGGACAGGGGTGGACAGTGCGCGCTCGCCCCTTCTCCGTGTTCTGGTGGTCTCTGAGTGTTATGATCCGCTGGTAAGGCTTTCACGAACCAGAGCAGGTGGATTTACAGCAACAGGGAAACGATTTCACATTTTTTTCACCCGCACGCGCTCGGCGATTTCAGTTTACCGAGCAGCCCTCTGGCCTCACGACTGTTTCTGCGATCACGCGTAGTTGTAAAAAAAAAAAAACCCAACCCCGTTCATCTCTTATTTAGCGGCTTCTTGGCACCTGCATGAGTGTAGGAGCGGTGCTTGGTGTTTACCTCTCATTGGCTGTTCATTTCTCTGTGCGTTTCCATTTAAATATGCCCACCTAGTTTAGTACACGTCCAAGTTTGCTATCATTTATCCGTCTTAAAACGTTCTGGTGTTTCCGGATGAATCAGCAAAACTTAAAAGGCAAAATAGTTTTGTTTTTTGTTTTTTTTAATTTTAGAAAGCTGTCGCCACATTTCAATTCTGTTGCAATTAATGTCCCATTGCTTTCCTTCCCTCCCAAAGTTCCCAGGATGCTTTAATGCTGTAAGATTTTTTTTAATCAAAAATAAAACAAAATCTCTCTTCTCTGCTTTTAGCCTTCACAGCTACATGACAAGACAAGAGCAAAAAAAATCATGTCAACATTTATAAACTTGAGACTTTTTTTCACATCACAAATCTATTAAAATTTACCCGAAAAACTAGAAACCGATCCGTAGGAAAGAATGGACAGAATTTTTTTTTTTGTGTGTGTTTCTCTTCAAAGATTATTTAAATATGATACCAATGACAAACTGACCTATTTATTTGTGCTCTCGATGAATTGATTAGTTGGTGTCAGGGAGCAAGATGTTACTGCCTTAACCTTATTTGGCTTCTGACAACCTGTCAGAGGCTGTTACACTGTGATACACTGTGAATGTGTTTGCACTGTAGGGCATAATAAAGGAAACTGTGAACAACACGTGTTCTTTTACTTACTGAAATAAGGAGAGTTACTAAGAAGAAAAGGAACAAAAAAACAAAACAAAACATGACACAGTAGAGTTGTGTTCAGTCTAATTATAGGATCTTATCAAATGAGCAGATTCAGTCTTTCTTCTTCTGTAATCCACGCAGATAACATTAAGCATGCAGCTCAATCCTTACAGATTTGCACTGCTTTACACTGAGAAGACAAACTCTGGTTCAATGCGTAGGATGTGCAAAGCTTTCTGGAGGTCCATCCTGCATGTGGGAGCAAATGGGTCCATTACTTTGAATCAGAAATTATCTCACATGGGAGAAATGATAGTTTTTCTCCTCTCAGAGTGTGCAACCGCTGTCAAACGTGTAGGACAACGCACAGCGGTGACTTGGTTTTGACACTTCTCCCTTAAGAGAGGCGCGGTGGTATGTCCGGGGCCATCACATCACGGTGGGGGAAGGGACACGGCCATTAAAAGTGGATTACTGTATCGCCTCCGACAGCCACTTTAACGGAGCGTAGCTGAGCCAGTGTGTAGCTGCAGTGTGCGTTTCATGGAGTCACCCTTGGATTCACTTGCTTGCCATTTCCGTCTTTATTCAGTGAAGTCAGAGTCCAGAGGCAGTAGGCTCACGTGCACACTAGTAACTCGCTTACTGTGAAGACTGAGCCAAAAAAAGCTTAAAAATGTAAGGTCTGTTAAAGACTTTAGGTTGGAATACTGAAGTAATGACCTAAGTTTAGGTGATCAACGTGCATCATAGAAGTTTATATCCTGATGTGAGCTAACAGAATTTCACATGTTGAGGGAAAAATGCATTGCTTTACATTGACTTTACTCTTTGACTTTTGCAACACAAGAAAGGAATTTAAACACCCAAAGAAACCAGGCTGAACAGTTTGTATCTTCATAACTAAATGAAATGTCAGCCTCTTTTGAGAGGTTGAGTAAGTGGTCTGGTTTCCTTCCATTCATACCACAAGGTTGAGATTGCACAATGCTGCTGGAGGAACAGGTTCATATATGATTTATATCAGACTCACTTGCACTCAGGTAATGGGAGATGTTGTTTCTTAATGAGCGTAAGAACAGGAAGAGACTGGCCGTGATGTTGCGACCAGAGACCATGAAAATGTCTGAAATTCAGCGAGCTGCAGCCATAACATCCAAAATAATTGCTGCTAATATCAAGTAGGCGTGTTGCGCGATTAACTAATCCCAGCGTCGAGGAAGGATCCTTGTGCCACAGTACTTCAACTGGTTGGAGTAATTTTGACTGTCGTATAATTATTTATAATATTTTATAATATTTTTCATGATTCTTCATTGATTTTACTGACAAAAAATTGTTTTGTGTAAGGAAAACATGCAAGGATTTATGTACATCTTCACATATTATGAGATTATTAGAATATTAAAGGTAGGGTCTTTCACTTCATGTATTGTACCTGCATGATAAATAATAATAGTAGTAGCTGCGAGATCTCTTTATTTTACTCCTGCGACAGGTTTTGTCACATTGGAAAGCAAAATGCGTGAAGGGACAACATGTCTTTTGCACAGTATGACCCTTGTTTTTATCGACATGTGAGCTGATTAATGATGATTAATGGTAGCACTGCACAGTTTTTCTTTGACTTCATGCATTAATTATACTGCAGTTTTTGGTGTTTTCTTTCAGACAGCTGAAGATGCTTTGTTGCTTTGTGGTGCAGACACACACCCCCTCTTTTGCACATTTTTATCACTTGCACTAAATCCAGAGTATTTTGAAACTGTGCACGGTGATCTGCTTTGAGAAATTAGATTTTTGTCCCAAAAATTGAATTTTGTTGTATCTGTTTTTGAATATAGTATTACTTAACCTGACTAATCCAGGTAAGTTCACGGTTTGTGGTGCAGAGAACAATTGGTTACGTTGTAACATTGGTTCTCTGAGTGAGAGACTCTCTCTCCAGCTTCAGTCCGCTCGGGGACACGTTCCAGTCTGCGCAGCTGTTTTATACTTAAACTGTGGCCATGACCAAAGGGGGTGGGGGGTCATACTAGGGTTGGGCGATTGGACGGATATATCAACTATTGATATTTTTTACAAGGGCGATTTATTTATTTACAGAATCAAAGAAAGGCAGTAGCCTCAGAAAATAACATTGAGATGGTGGACACGTACATGCTCATGCATGTTAGTCATGTTTGACTTCTTTCCTTACCCTCTACATCTGAAAAGGCAAAAGAAAAAAACAATTTTAAGTGATCTAGGTGACTTATATATCATATTTAACCTGAGTAGTGAAAGACCGCGGGAGGTTTGAAAACGATGTGCCGGGAGTTCGATGTTCTTGCCGGCTCTAGTGACCGTTGAACCCCCGACTAGCTATCAAGCTGGTGGGTAACAGACGTATCTGAAAACATTGGCGCACTTTTGCAAATATGTGATGTCTTGATAAACCGAGCAGATTTTGAAGTTTACACAGCTACATTCTCGCCTGAAAATATCTTAAAAGTTTTTTTTGTGACCCAAAAAGAGTAATAAGAGTAACAAACCGGAAATTGAAATTGGCTGGGCCGCGCTATGAATTCTGGGATATGGTGGGCCATAAAGGATGCATCCTTCAAATGCATCCTGCAAATATATCGCCCATCGTTGATTACTGGACTTAACGATTGATGGTTGGAAAATTTTATTATTTATTATTGCCCAACCCTAGGTCATACCCCGTACATATGGAATATTTAATGGAGTGAAGAGATAGTCTTGATATGATAGACAACCGCTGTGATTAGCAAATGCAGGCATGTTGTTTAGGTAGCACTTGTGTTTTAATTGGTTGAACAGTCATTGTTAATATCGTGTGATCATACTTGAAAACAAAATGTGTTACGTTTCCAACTACAGCTTAGCGATCAACTGCTGATTACTGACAGATGGTATGTATGTGAGGCATTCCCTTTACATGTAGACTGGCTTTCTCTCTGTAGAGGAAACAGGAGGAAAGAATTCAAATATAACTTTTTCCACAGTCAGATAAGCAACAAATATGAAGGGACGGCTATGCAGCGTCTCGAAACGCTTGACATGAGGCCGTCGTGTTTAAAGATCAGTTAATTGCAGTGACACAATAACAAATCACAAAATAATTAACTTTATGTATCTCCGCTAATTTACCTTTGTGAGGACGCTACATCGGATGCTACATTTGCATTTCGCTGTTTTTGTCACCATTGTTTTGTACCTGCGGCAGTGAGAAGGAGATTTAAATAATGGGGAAAACAGCAGCAACATCTCGTGTGTTTGTGTTTATAAAGCTTGTGTATTTAGAGAGCTCATTAAGAGGGCGGCACTTGTTATGTTTCCATTTCTGTGTTATAATTGGTCTTTCATGACACGGTGGACATACGGCCTAACATTGAAAACAGGCGAGAGGAAAGAAACAAAAAAGACACCAAGTTCAGAGTGGAGTACTGTTTTGCTTCAAGTGCCAGATTAATCTAGCTTTATCACTGGATTTATTCTTAATTGAATTACAACCTTAATATCAGATTACTTGGTTAAGGTGGTTAGCTGTAATAATCTGAGCATTGTCTTACTCTCCTTATAATAAGATAAATACAGTGAACCCTGAGCCACAGTATAGGACCCCCCCACCATGTGTTTTGTTATTAAACAAAACACATGGTTTCCTGTGATAGCCAGCACACTGTAATTACTTTGCAATCATCCACATATGATAATTAGCCCAATGACGACTGTCTAATCTGTAGGCAGCTTTCCATAATATGTGGGTGTATTGTTGTGTATTGTGTGCCAGATGCCTGCTCCCCTCCACGGTCACAGCTCCGCCTGGTGTTCTCAATCCACCTGCCTAATGATGCATAAAGTCAGCGTCCCCCCCCCCTGCGCGCCCCGTGCCACGAACACACACATGCAGCCGCCCTCTCTGCCCTCTGATTTGCCTCTCCACACTTCTTCCCTCTCAGCTCTTAAGAAGAACACACACACACATATATATATAGATGCGCATTTAACAACTCCTCCGCCCCCCCGCTCTCCACTCCTACAGTCCCACTCACAGAGTCCACGATGCGTAATCTCACACAAACTGACAACGCCTTGCATTAGTTACCTCGGCAAGAGCCCAAGTTTATGGTGGGCCTGCCATGAAAAACAACATGCTGACATACTATTTTTTTCACACCTACACTCAGTAAGTCTGATCTTATAAACATGAGTCATGGCTTTAATCTTTGAACATACTACTCTTACTCTACGGCCTTCACAGCCCTCGTATAGGAAGTGCGAGGGCTCACACACGTGTTTGTGTGTCTGAGTGTGTGTGAGTGAGTATTCAGTGTTTCTGTCCATTAGGAACTCGCATGTTCTTACTTTGGCAGAACGGTTGTAATCTCCTCTCAGATGGTTTATGCCACTAAAGGGAACAGATTACACAGGGTTTATTGACTCGTGGCTCACCCCCTAACCCCCTCCCACTCTCCGAGCATCCCGTGGGTGTGTGGTTGTTGCTGTCGCTGTGTGTGGGTGTGTTTGCTTGTGTCTGGGTTAGGCCCTTTAGTGATAACTTTTCTGGTCTTATTTAAATGCGGCTAACTGGGGAAAATCTTTGCTTTTTCAATTGGAAATGAGTTTATGTATACACTGCACTTTATTCAGATGTGTTTTTACACTTCAAATTGTGCAAAAAATAAAAAAAAATCCACAAACTGTTGGTTTATAAGCCTCATAATAAACTGAACTATTTGTAAATGTACCACTGAGGTCAATTTAAGATGTTGTAGAATGCAAAAACATCCATTGGCTAATGCAGAAATGATGTATTCACATAACACGTCTGTCTGAGCACCTTGGATTCAATTGTTTTCAAAACTCTTGACATCATCTGCAGCGCATGTAGCAACGTACCAGAGCTGATCAGATGGGGGTAATGCACATTTGTGTGTATACAGGATGTATGCAGCAAATTCAGCGTATGCCATTTGTAAGCTGTGTTAAAGCCTTGACCTTTCTCAATGTTTGACTGATGAATACTAAAGCATTCCTCATTTATTGTCCTTTTTCTATTGTAATGGGTATAAAAGTGTAGAAGATGAACATCAGTTTGTATTAAATACGTTTAAATTAGGGATCGAGGCCATAAATGCATCAGCAAAGTGTTCACAAAGTTGATTAAGGAGAATTTTACTGGGTTGATGTTTTTTTTCCCTCATAGACATTATACAATATTAAGTATTTTTGCAGATTTAAGGTTAATGATAATTAAATGACCCGTTTTCCCGTTTTCGTTTTCCTCTTGCCACAACCTGCTGTAGGTCACCTAAGAACTCAACTGATGATGTTATTGCTGCTGATTAGTTACTGAAATTTGACTCTGCAGCTGCATCCTCCTTCTAACACAGCTGCAACCCAGCGCATGTCTGTGTTCATGTAATGTTGAGTCTAAATAGGCGTCTGGTAATCTGTGCTTAAAGAGCCTGCTGGCGGCAACGATGCTAGCAGAAGCCTATCAGAGACTCGTCGTCTGCAATCAGAGTCAGGAATGACTTTAAGAATCTGTGAGTCACACGTTCCTGGCCTCTGGTGACTCCCGACTGTCACAGTGGCTCACTGGGGGGCCGACAAGATGGGATCCATCACTGCTGCCCCACAAACAGAGAAGGACACAGCAGAGGGGATCTACTTAAGTTTGACAGCGATCCAAGTGTTTTTTTAGGATGTTATATTTGTACATGGCCTTGCCTGTCAAAATGTGTATTTTTTGTTACATAGTTGAATAGCGTTACATTCAGCAGCACGAGTCAGTGATTTAAAACATTTAAAAGACTGATTTGGGTTTCAAAAATCACGGTTTAGTGATTTAACAATATTGATGTATACACAAACAGAAAATTGCTGTTTTAAAAGCTGGACAGATATGAGGATACACGCACTGAACGGCTGCTCGTCTATCACCACTAATTTGCAACTAGTGCCAAGTTTAATTAGTCGCTTCCTTTGACATAACCACCTCAGTGATAAGAGAGATCGTCTGACAGCTACTAAAGATAGCCTTCAAAACGATTTAATATCAGTCGACGATAAGTTTGCTGAAAGAGCTGCAGTCAGTGGATGAGGTGCTGAACGTGTGCACATTTGCACATGCAGAGTGGCCTGGAGCTTTCCGAACATGATGTATCAGGGGAGGTTCCCTACTGAGACTTCACTGCGTTTGACTGATGTCAAAGTTTAACAGTAAACAACTTCTAGCCAAAGTGTGAAGACTGCTTAGCTTGACCAAGCTATTTCAAATTGACACTGCACTTCCTTGGGTCTGCAGAAATACATTCTCCAAAGAAGTGAGCGGATTGGATAAATCACACACAGTCCTTTATTTTTTAGACAAATGATATAATACCAGTATTCTGGGGAGGATGTCTAACGTTGTTTGATACTGCTGCAAAACAGGTTGATGTGTGTCCTCACCCACACAACCATCTTAGCGATTACACAATTCTCCTTTTGATCTATTTCAGATTAAAATAAATAAATGGCCTGTTTTTGTATTGCGCTATAGACTGTCGGAGCCAGGGCTTGAACCGGCAACCTTCCAATTACAAGACGAACTGTCAACTCTTGAGCCACAATTGCCCTGTATAACTCATGCATAGAAACAGACCTAGCAATTAAATAGTTTATGACTACGCATCAAGCACACTGGGATAGCACTTAAAAGATTAACAGCCATCAGTAAACATTAAATACTTTTACTGACAGCTGTTAAACATTTTAATTGGCTTTGGGTTTCAGTCTTCTGTGAAACTCGTACGTTGGTGTGTCATGATAACAAAGTTAGAGTTCTACTAGTACACGTTAATTTGATTTATGTCCTTAAAAGTTGATTTTTGACAGAATACTGAGGTAAAACAAGTTTTGGGCATATATGATGTGCAGATACTGGGCAGATACTTTGCCTAAGTATGCAAAATCATTACTGAGGCTTCATTGTCCCAGACTGCTGCTTTGGCAGTCATGTTTTATTGTCACATTTTTTTTTTGCCACATTAACTATATGCTGCAATTATACAGTTTACCTCATCTTAGCATTTTCAAGAAATCAATGGAACCCGTGCTA
Source organism: Hemichromis elongatus (assembly GCA_015108515.1). NCBI lineage: Eukaryota > Metazoa > Chordata > Actinopteri > Cichliformes > Cichlidae > Hemichromis > Hemichromis elongatus. The sequence goes on from VUQR01002921.1 coordinate 16,254, forward strand.
ACGTTTGCTTTTGCTGTGACTTGTCTTCACTGCAGATTTATGCTCATATCTGCATGGTGCAGTACTGTGCAAAGGGCTTGAGCCACCCCTAACTTCTTTATATTTTGCTCGGAAACTGGAAAATAGTCAATTCAGTTTATTGAACATTTATTGAACAATTTAGTTCATATTTTATAATAGTTTATATAAACATACAGTATATGAAAATACAGTAGACAATTCTAATTGCTTTTCTTGGCATTTCTTTATTATAAGAAAGCTCTTTGGATGTTGGCTCCCGTATGTTCGATTCTCTGTTAAGATGATCCCACACTGTTTCACACTTGTTAAAGTCTGGGCTCTGGGGAGGCTTATCCATTGTTCCATTGTGTGTGTGTGTGTGTGTGTGTGTGTTTTATCCACATGTGCTTTTACCACATTATTATGAAGGTACTGCCAATCAGATGCCTTCCAGAAGTGATACTTTAGGATCCACTGTGGTGGATGAAAATCAGATGGTCTCTGTCTCTGTGTTCATAATTCCAAGAAAGTCTGGCTCCATGGAAACAAAATATAAAGTACAAAGTAAGTAATGAGCTGTAATTTAAAACTTTTGTGCTGTACAAGTGCTTTGAAGTTGTGTTCGTGCAATTCTGAAGCAGCACTTTTTGAAATCAGCTGCTGACCTTGCTGTCCCCCTCCTCTCCGCAGGGGTCAGACAACACTCAGACATGACCGTTGTCTCGCCTTGTTTGATACATGTCTATATGCCTAATCTGGTCTGTCCATCTGTCAGGCCTGTCTGGCCTAATCAGAGTCTTGATCCTGCCGCAGATTTTCATTCCCGCTCGTTTCTGCCCAGGTGGCTTTCAAATGGCTTACAGGCTCCAGCTAAATAACAGCCTTTCAAATGTGTTTCCTTCGTTTCTTTTCTTCCTCCCTAGTCTCCTTCAAGGATGTTTTTAGACGTCCAGTTAGTCATATTCCTGTGTTTGGGGACATCATTGGGGTTTTTGAGATCAAGTAGGATGTGTCATGTACCTCTTGTCACCACTTGTCCCATGTAGCAGAAGGGGCACCCAAGAGCAAAGTGATGCATGTTCATCGGCCGCCATCACTTCGAGCTGAACAGTCAGGCATTATGAAGCAGTCAGGGCGACCTCTGAGCCATATGCTGACAGTGTCCCTCTGTGCTTTGTCCCTTTGCATTATAGTTATTCCCCTTCCTTCTTTCCTTTATTCTCTTTCCACCAACTCTGCCTCTCAGCACCATCTTCCTTTATGCTTTGTTCACCTGTCTGCTTTATTCCCTGCTTTCTCTTTTTGTTATCAGTTTATTTTCCCCACCTGTGCAATGGGAGCCAGTGCTAAGTGTTTGTGTTTATATGGAAAGTAAAATGCTGGCTAGGTAAAAGCTTCTTTGAAAAGATCTAGGAATATAAATGGAAAGAGAAAAAGTCACTGGAGCTATTTTGGACGAGTCGCTGCTGCCTGATGAGCTGGAAGATATGAACAAAGACAAATCCCTGGGTGGAAAGGCATCCCAGGACTCTGTTTAACATTCTGGTAAGAGCATGGTCTATTGTTATTAGACATGAGCTAAAAACATAGATAAGGGTCAAAAATAGTAAGACATCTGCCTGTAGTTGTAGAAAGAAAAATATCTTGTAGAAAAAAGATCTGACAGTAATGTTACCTTCTAAGTGCTTCTAAGATTACTGATTTGCACCTAGTTTAGTTTTTATACAGGGTAACGCTTTTTTTGGAATGACAAAATTGACTGACAAAACACCTTAACATTAAACACTTTTATACATCTAAGTGTTGGTCTATACTTTCATAATACAGTCCAAAAAAGTTTAAGCCAAAAGTTTAAGCCCACTTGAAAAATGGAAAAAAAAAAATCATGTTTTGCATAGTTCAATCTCAACAAGTTTCCAAGTAGAGTTTCAACATGCAACAAGAAGAAGTGAGAGTGAGACAAAACATTTTTTTGAGCATGCAATTTATTTAAAACAATGCCTAAACTGAAACAGGCTGTTTTACAGCTGATCAAAAGTTTAAGGCCACACTTCCAAAAAAACCTGTAAACCCCCAAAACAGAAATAAAAGTTTCAGACATGAACTCGGTAATGAGTAGCTCCACCGTTATTGTTGAGCAATTCAAAAATGTGTTTCCATGAGATGAGTGGGAACATTTCTCCAAGTGGTGAAGACGGCCACACAAAGGGCATCTACTGTCTGGAATCTTTTGTAAACTTCCCTTGCCATCCTTCATCAAATGTTCTCAATTGGATTTAGATCAGAGGAACACGCAGAATGGACCAAAATAGTGATGTTATTCTCCTGGAAGAAGTCCCTTGTCCTGCAGGTATTGTGTACTGTAGTGGTCTTCTCTTCTTCATCCTAGCGTTTGTCCCGCATAGCAGGGTCCGCTCTTCTGCAAATCCGTCTCCATTTGGCACGATTGAGGGCATCTTCTGGGGCGGCATTGACGATCTTCATGTCTTCCTTTATTCTATCCATCCACCGCTTCTTCGGCCTGCCGCGTGGACGGTGTCCGCCAGGGTCGAGTCTCATGGCCGTTCTTACCACCGAGTTGTCATCTGCGCGCACGACATGTCCGTACCACCGTAGCCGTGCCTCGCGCATTTTCTCCGTGATTGGCGCGATGCCAAGGCGCTTTCTGATGTCTTCGTTCATGACTCGGTCCCAGCGTGTGAGGCCTAGGCACCACCTGAGCATTCGCATTTCCATCGAGTTGAGTGTTTGCTCATGCTTCGCTGTGGCAGGCCAACACTCCGATCCATACAGGGCAACTGGTCGCACTACAGTCTTGTAAATCTTCGCCTTGAGGTGATCCGGCATTCGACGGTCACAGAGCACACCGGTTACTTGGCGCCACTTCATCCATGCTGCGTTGACCCTTGCTCGCACGTCCGGGAGGATGTCCCCATCGGCGCTGATTGCCGATCCCAAGTACTTGAATTCGCTGGTCTTCTTCAGGTCTTCCCGGTCGAGGTTGATGGTGCCATCAGTTTGGGGGCCAGCTT
>VUQR01002924.1:3974-20312 GCA_015108515.1 Hemichromis elongatus
GATCACATTAAATGACATCTGCTATCATCAGGATAACCTGTGTCAGGTACCAGGTACGTGACAAGACTGCAGATCCTGGGTTGATGAGAGAGATGATGGAGGAAAGAGAGAGGCGATAAAGGAGATACTGCAAGCTTAGGAGTTCTCACGCTTACATTAGAGCTTGTTAGATCTGTCCCTGGATATAATTAACATATAAATCGAAGCCGGATCATAAACCAAGCATGGTACAGTTGAGAGCAGGTTGATGCCTCTGGGAGGAAGGAAAAGAAGCATGTATTCAAGATGTACACTTTCAGGTATGCCTCATTTTGTCATTCTAATAAGGTACTGTAGGACAAGGGCAATGTGATCAGAAACCACCCATGTTTCACAGGAGCATCTGTAGGAAAGGGGCTTCAACTTCCAGGCTTAGTTCGATAAGAAAGTCCGCTGAGTGAATGTAGACTGAACAGTTGTCAAAAGTAGCCATGCGTGACCTGGCACAGGAGCATCAGACACAACTAAATATCTCACCTTATCTTCTGACAGTAGTAGCATTTGGAGAGCTCGCACCCTTCTATCTGTCTCTATTTCTCTCTCTTTCATTGCATTCAGCCCTCTCATTTCCTCTTGGCAGTGCTAAAGGGCCACTTCTGTTCACTTGGTAATGAGAAGATGTGTCTCTTTGTCACACTCTTCTTCCACTTGATTTTAAGCATCTCTCTTTTGTTGCCTTTTTGAACATCTGTTTGTATCTCTTTCGGTCTCTAAAAGGATTGTTTATCTGCCATCACCTCTTTGGTAGTAAAAGATATCCAGCCGAGCAGATTTTATCTCTGAAATGCTTTTAAAGGACTGAACGTACGTATCTTTGAAACATGTATGCAATTTGTTTCATCCAAGCTTCTTGTCTCTTGATGCCGTCTTTGAGTATTCGGTCTTTCATCCAATTCCTAATTGTACTTATCCTGCTGTATACAGTACTGTGCACACTTTGTGGCTTTTCACTGGATAAAACACTAACTCCAGGCTTCTGTCCAACACGCTTCCATTGAGTACTAATCATCTGGCAGAATGTGAATTCTGCTTTTCTGGAGGAAATCATTAAAAAGACTCACAGAAAAAAAGCTGCCTCCAAATAGCCAGGGCCCAGACATTGTTGGACTGAGGCGTCTGCACAGGCGCCTGATTAAAAAAGAAGCTTGGGTATTAATTGGCCAGCTGATGTTAGGTTGTCAGCAATAGCTGATGGCTCATTATGCTGCTGGAGCAGAATAGGAGGAGGATGAGAGATGAGCGCACCCCCTCATACATTCTATTTTGGCCATCCTTAAACCGAGCACACCCTGTAATTTCAGCATCAACACATCACTCAAAGGGTCTGGTGTATTAGATAAATAAAATCTGTCATTCCCATGGATACAAGCTTGGTGGGAGCTGCACTAGAGAGATGGGTATGATTGTGCATGTGTTTGTTTGTGAAGCAGGGAATCATGGGGACAGTTTGCTTAGCTAATGGGGTTGGCGGGCTGCACAGTGCTCTCTCAGGCGAACAGCTAATTACCAGGAGCAGATGAGAACATGGTGAGTGTGTGTCCGGGATCCAAAGACGCACTGCTCAACCAACCAGGATGGTGCAGTCTCTCTTCTGCCCAATCAGAGGCCCTGAGTTGATAGCTCACTTCCTTATTTAGTGTCCATCCAGCCAATCGCTGGCATCTTCACCTTTAAGGGATTCACCCACCTCTCGAGTGAAGCTTCCATTTGCCATGGCAACAACATGTGTCAAAAGGCTACTTAGCCCAGAGGGGATCTCACATAAACAGAATCCATTAAGTTCAGGGTCATTTAACGTTCACATTCCCTAATGCCACTGCAGATGAACAATTGGAATGTGAGGACTGTCCTTGAGATGAAATTGAGATTTTTGTTCGTTGGAGAACAAAGGATGAATCTCTTTGGCAGCACATGGCCATGATGTGAATACCTTTCTATTACGTTTGAGATAAACCAGACCTTGTAGCCACAGGCCAGCCCATTCTCATTCCCGTGCCGTCAAATACTGCAGTTTTGTCAAGTTTCACAGATCTACACAAGGTGTCCTTTGGTAGAGGACCCCTTGGCGTTACATAAAAATGCACTGGGTAAGCTTGCAAGATAGATTTGATGTAGAGGCATATTTTCACCTGAACCACCCTCTTGCCCTTAGTGTATTATATTTAGATTTTTTTTCACTGAGCTCTTTTTACAATTTTATTTCACTTTGCGAAAAAAAAATTTCTGTTTAATTTTGTTGGTTCCTTTGTGTTATGTTTACTTTTTCAGTTTTTTTTATTATCAGATCTCATTTTATTTTATTGCACTATTCTAAGCTTTTCTTTATAGGTTTTGTTTAGCATTGTGGCTTCTGTGACACAAAAATTCCCCATAACTTTTTATACCAGTGTTTATTGTTCCCGAAAAGAGATCCACTTTACTGGTTGACAAACTTGTGACTTACTCCACCAAAATCCCTGCAATCTACAAATGTAGACCATGTTGCTATTTAAAGGACTATTGTCTTTTGGCATCTGATGTTACCACGGCCAGTGCCTCGGCAGTATTTACCCCCCTACAATGAAAAAGAGGCTTCCAGCTCGCAGTTTTCAGTTGACTTGTGCCTTCTATTAAAATTAAATTGCCAAATAAAACAAAGAAAAGACTTCCTACTTAATAGGAGAAACTTCTAAAATCATGTCTCTACAAAGTGCCAGAGGATTTCACTTACCCGCAAATGTCACTCTTCACATTACTGCTTCAGGCCGGGTAGCATTTGTAAATTAGATTTTTTTTTTTTAATTCTGCTGCACCTCTGAGATGATGTCGTGACACTTCTCATCATTTTTCAGTATTATTCTGACACAAGAGCAAAAAGGTGGATGATAAATCATATTTCCAGGGTTACCATAGCAATAAGTGCTGTGTCTATGAAGGAGTTTCTACAGACCAACGCCTACTGCAGAGACTGGAGGATGCTGTTGCTGTATTATGCAAGTGCAATAAATTTTATTGTTGCAAATATATAGATCTTTGTGAAAGACGAAGAGCTAAAGGGGTATTGTTCATAAATCTACACCTTGTGCATGGATGAAGTACTGCTGAGTTGCACTATTCTTTTCTCTTTTGAATCACAAAAGTCCTGTGACCGTGACCACATGCATAGTTATGGTATGGGTAAAGACTGCACGCAAGACCTGTGCCATAGCGGCTCATTTATCATTCATCTGTGGTTGGCCCAAGCAACCCAGAAAATATAGGGGAATGCGATTTCCTTGGCCTCATGGCAAACTATTTACGTGGTTGCACAAGGTACAGACAGCCTTGCAGATATACTATACAGTTTTTATCCCCTTGCAGATATATACACAACTCATCAATGCATCTTTTACACTGAAATTCACCTGGATATTGAGCTCGAATCCCCCAGTTTTGGTGTATTTTTAGGCTTCCACACATAGAGCTTGTAATGTGAAACAGAAATTTCTCCATTTCTCTCCATTTTAAAGATCACAGATGATGGAGGTGCTGTTATAGCTTATCATTATATTGGGGCTTTTACTGTTAAAAATAAGTTTGATGTGCTATCCTGCACTGAAAAAAATGTAATATTTCCAGTAGGATTTCATATCATTCACCCATCCTGTAAATAGCACACTGCTCTTGCCTGGGATAAAATCCCATCATTACATTCTCGCCCATGTCTAGCGCTGCTCTTTTCTGTATCCCTCTCATCTTTCCTACCATGTCAGTAAAGAGAGCATATTTGAGAAGGTTAGACTACCCACTGTCCTTTGAAAATAACTTTAAGAATGTCATTGTTCGTAGTGGGTACTTTCATTGCCACACTTGATGAAAAACTCTTGTGAATACGTCCTAGTTTTGATAGGATATCAAAAAGTGGTGGCCCATGCTTGCACCTTGAAGGTGACGGATACTTGAAAAATATAAAACACGAGACAGCCTCATTTCAAACCCAGTAAACAAAGCAGAGTCCATGTCAGACATTCCCCAACAGGGTACACTGACACTTAAGGGAAACGCAGGGCAGCCGTCACTGTCACACACAAACAAAGTGACCCACGCTGTCCACACACAGGACACCCACTGCACACTACATTTATATTTAACCGGCAGAGGTTCTGTTGTATATTTCAGCAGTGAGATGTTCTTGATGGTAACTTTTGCAGCACAGCAGTTAAAGAATGTATCACCCAGCGTGCCATCCAATCACGAGGCCGGATTTTCACTTCCCCTCCGCTTGCACACTATAGGGAACAAATCAGAGCATCTTCATCCTCCCTGAAGACACACATAGAGAGAGAGATGCACATCTATTATACATGGTATATGTGGTTATGTGGAATGAACCGGCCGCAGCAAATTGGGCACATTTTGCTCTGACGCTAGTCAGTCACCGAGGGAAGCCAATTACTACGTCTCCCCTTCAGAGCAGAGCCAAAATAACCGAAGTTCCCTCATCTTCCCCTGAGCACAGACGAGGAGCAGTGAGAAAAATGTCCACTCCCCGGTTTCTCATTCGGTTAGCCCTACAGACACTCGTTGAAATCACACATGCACTGCATTTATTACCTGCTAATGACTCTTTATCCCTCAGAGACCGTGCAGAGAGAGGAAAATGAGGGAGAAGACAAAAGGAGGAAGTGGAGGGGTATAGTAAAAGAAATATACCCCCCATGGAAGTAAGATGCTGACGTCCATCATCGCAGACAGCAAGACATACCCCAGGAGCAGGTGATTTTCAGACTGGAACACTGAACATTGGAGACATGGAAATATCTGATACGGCTGGTTAGTCCGTGTTGGCTGGTGGCCTAGGAGCAGCCTGGCATTGAGATCTGAACTGCCCACGCACCTGTGCTGACCTTCGCTTTGACTGGGCAACACAAAATGTTGAGTGTGAAATGCTTTATAGTCTGCATTAGCCAACAATACACAACACGAAGAAAATCCATTGATCGGTGGTTTCTTTTTCCTTCAGTTGGACCTGCAGCCCTTATTACACATTCAGAGTGAACCATTTTAGCCTCTTTGTAAAATAATGATTCTGTAAAGTGCTTCTTTGGGCTTCAGCAAATGGGACCTTTTACACACTAAAAGACCTAAAGATTAGCCATGCTTTTACATAATGGTGTATTTCACTCTAATGGTGTATATTGTGACCACACCATTAGCGATACTGTGCCACAAAAGATAATTTAACAGAAGGTTTATAAGACATATAATTATGCCTCATGTCTGCCTTCTTATCTTGCTGAACTATATTCTTTTTCTGGCAGCTGGAATTTAATTCAAAGTGTGCGCCAAGTACTGAGCCTTACTTTTTTAGGTGTGGAGGTTATTCAGACCAATTATTCAGTCTCTCATATTTGTATTAAAAACAAAGGGATATGCTGAAGTAATATGTTACTCCAGCATGCATGCATGGTGTGCATTACGCTATAAAATTATTGCGACTGTGTGCAATGAACCTGCAGTCACGTCTCCTGTGAAATAGTTGCTTTGAAGACAGAGACCAGCTGCCGTCTTTAAAGTGACATCTGTGTGAAGACAGCAATAAGCAGAGGGGTCAAGTTGGCAATTACATGCGGTCTGTTTGTGATAATACAGTGAATAGCTGTGATAAATTGGAAAAAAAATCACACTTGGTTGATTAGGTGAACTGTATGTTTCAAAGCCAACACAAACCCAGGGTTGAGCTCCAACCTCCATGTTGTTCCCTCTGCTCTCACTCCCATTTTTCCTGTCAGCTTCACTGTCTTGTCCAGCAAGAAAAGCTAAAATAAAATTAATAAATAACATAAATTGTATCTGTTCATGTGTACATATGTGGAAATTTACAGTAGCCATTTAGAAATTTGAACATTCCTCCATAAAAATTGATGTAGTGGGTGCAGGATGGCAATTTAACTCTAGAATGATGCAGCTGCTTGGTAATCTTGCATTTATATAGATAAAACTACCTTTCAACCAGTTGAGTCAAGTCCTCTAATGCAAAGGGAGATGTGGTCGACAGCTGCGATCACTGGCACAGACTGATGTTGACTGCAACACTGGCAATTTCTGTTTAGAAATTAGACTGTAGTTATTTTCAAACATTTGTTAATCTGTGTAAAAAGGATTGCAGAGACTGCAACTGTTTGGAGACAAGTTGCCTCTCATCATGTTGTAGTGTTGCAGTTGAAAGTGGTTGCACTTGGATGCCACAATTGGGGGGGGGAAATCACTGCAATTATCAGGCAACTACCAATTCTTTCTAGTAACAATATTCCTGTTATTATAGTAGTGAGTCTGAACCAATCATGATTCAAGTGGAGGTTAAATATACAATCAAATAAAGTACAAATTTGGGTGTTTTATTTAGAGCTTTAGGTATTCTGATAGCAGTGAGGTTTATAACTTAAACAGTGGGTCTGCATGAGTGGTGGAAGCATGTTTTTTATTTTGTGGCACGCAGACTTTTAAATCCCTCTAGTTTTATGGTAGTTAACAGCCAGGTTGAAGTCATACTCCGATAGAAAATAAATCTGAAGGTCCAGTAAAGACATTTCTATACTTGCGGGATAATGATGGACTCAGTGCTCTTTGTTAGTTTGCAGTACAGTTTGCTACCCACGGGTAATTAAGTTTTATATTGTCTGGAGGTTGATTGACTTAAAAACATCAGTCAGCTAAAACTGATGTTGTGTTCTTGTATCAGCAGCTTATACAGGTGTTACACAGATAACCCACACAACCTATGGGTTTATTATCCCAACTCTTTCACTCATCTTTTTCTAGTCTGCTTGCGCTGCCTAACCGAGAAACATTGCTGCTGTGGCTCAACTGTGTCTTACTCGCAAGATTTAACACTGCTATCCACAAACTCATAAAACTGTTAAAGGAAAATCCACAAGTTAAACTGGTATCTTTACATTTTATACTGTGCATCATTATTAACCCAAAACCTAAATATATTTAGTTTTCTATTATATAGGTTCAAGATTCAGGACATCTATTGTCACTCTGAAACATTAAGTAGCATGAGAAGGACCAAAGCTAAGTATTGATGTTCTGAATTAAACTGTACTATAACAAATAAAACAACCCAAATCAGTAGAGCTAGCAAGGACAAGGCGAGGATATAAATAAAGAATTCAGTCTAAGGTGCTTTGAGTGTTAGACTGCATGAGGGTATTGATAAATATAATATTAGAGTTTATAAGTCTGATAGCTTCCAGGAAGAAGCTGTTTCTCAGCCTGGATGTTCTGGCTGCAGAGCCTTCTTCCTGAGGGGAACGGGATAAATAGTCCATGAGCTGAGCTGGAAGAGTCCATCACGATACTGGCAGCCCTGTTACTGCTTCTGCTGATGTAGATATCTGCAGTTAACGAGAGACTGCTGTTGATGAACTTCTTTTTGGACTACTGCAGCCTGCCTGTGTGCAGCAGAGCAGTTTCCATACACCTGAGTACCCCACAGTGACCCGCTTGAGCCTCCTCAGTACGTACAGTTGCTGGCAGGCCTTCTTTATTAGGCTGCTGAAGTTGATGTTCGCGTGAGATCGTTGTTGATGTGCATCTCCATGTAGCTGAAGCTGGAGATAATCTTGACAGCTGCTTCTTTGGTGCAGATGGGGGCATGAGGGCTGTAAAAGTCTTTCCCAAAGTCCATGATGACCTCTTCCATTTTCCCCACATGCTGAGGTTTGCTCTGCACCAAGCCTCCAGATGTTCTACCTTCAGCCTGCACTCCATCTTATCATTACTGGAAATTTACTGCTGTGTCATCTGCACACATGACAGTGTGGGTGCTCGGGATTGTGGCTGAGCAGGCATAAGTTAGCAGAATGTACACCAGGGTGCTCACAAGAAATCCCAGAGGAGAGATGGTAATAAAGATGATGGGGGGAGAGAGCATTGCCGTGGGTCCCCAGTAAGGTCTCAGCTCTAGTGTCAACATTTTGTGTATCGGAAGTAAATCAACAAAGTTTTGCATTTTAAACCAAGAAAACAGATGGCGTTTTTACTCAGAAGAACTGCAGTTAGTTTATGGAAATCCCTGTAAACTTATCTGTCATTCTAATTTTCCTCAATCTTCCTGTTAAGATCCACATTAGTGACCTTCTTTAACTGGTATTGGCTTTTGAGGATTGGGTTGAACATGAAGGTTACCTAGTCTGCCTATTCATTCATTCATTGTTCGTAGTACATTAATATATCTGCATGTGGTGGCTGTAATTCAGTAGCTATAGTGTTTGATGTCCTTGATGCATCTTCCTTTTTGTCAGAGATAAAACACTGCATGCATGGAATAAAGCACTGTATTCTTATGTGCATGTATGAGTGAATCTGGCTATTATAAAAGAGAGTTTTGAGTAGTCAATGAGACTAGAAAAGCTCCATACAAATACCAGTCCATCTCCTTAAAAAGCTCAAAAACTGGCAAAACATTGTTGCCGGCATTGTCTTTTTAGCAATGAACTGAAAGGGAGCCAGCTAGTATTCAGTCTTTACAAATTGAAACACAGGCTGCATTGTGAACTAAAAGCCATACCAGCTGTGCTCTTCGACAGGAACAGAGATGAAACGTGCACATTCTAATTACGCTTCACTCCACAAAAAGTATGAGCCACTTGCTCACAATTAGTGTTAAAGTCCAACCCCGCAGAGGGCTGAATTATTGCCATAGATTTTCTGTATCGTCAAATGAGTGCGTTTAGAGAGCAAAATGGTCTTTTTTGGTGGGTTTGACTCACACCCTGCTCCCTACAACGAGAGATAAGGTGGGTGTTCACTGCGACATGATGAAATGATTGTATCTTTTCTGTAAGAGGTCCGCAGGGTGACTCAGAGAGACATGTGCATGAGCATTTATTCTCTCCATGTCTGACTACCTTTCTTTGAGTTTCCTGCACACACATAACACACACACACAACCTCTGTATGTGACTGTGTGAGCATGTGCACGTAAGAGGGGAAGTGTATCTTTTAAATCACCCTGTGGACATTGCACATTGTGTGTGGAGTAAAGCTCTGGCCATCTCCACACTGGAGAGTTTGCCTGTGGGCTTCTCTCTGTCCACTGTCATTCACTGAGCTCAAACCCCTGAGGACAGACTCTTTAGCTAGAGGATTCTGTTTACTGGAGACCTCTGCTTTAATAACCGGGGACTCCTTGCTTTTTATAACATGTCTGTATCTCCCATATATGACAATCACCTCTCAAGACAACCCTACTTTCACATCTTCACATCATAGTAGCGTGTTCTCTTTCTTTTTCTTAAAGCAGTATGTCCCCTTTTCTAAAGCCATTTTTTGAACATTAAGTATGGATTCCTGTGATACAGAAAGTTTTCACAGGACTCTCTGCACACTTGTGAAAATCTAAGTAGACCTTCACTGTTTCCATAGGAATTAAGATGGTAAGGTGCTGCAAATCGATCACAGGCAGGTGTGAGCACCTCTATAAAAGGTGGTTTTGGCAGTTTGCTGGTGTGGAGTATTCAGGTGTGTGTTAGCACACAACACCTCGGTCTTCCAGGAGTAGGCATCAAAGAAAATTCACATCAAGGTCAGGTCGTGCAATGCTCAGAGAAATTGCAAAGAACCCAAGAGCAATGTCTCAGACTCTATAGGCCTCTGTTAGTATGTTAGATGTTCATAACAGTAGCTTGTTTGGAAGGGTTGTCAGGAGAAGATCTCTTCTTTCTAAAAACAACATGGCAACACAGCTTAGGTTTGCATCAAGTCTTGTGATTTCTGAACAAATCACAAGACTTGTGGAACAATATCCTTTGGACAGACGAGACAAAACAGCAGCGCAAACAACTCGTAGCAACTTTAAAGTGTGAAAGTGTAGGGGCGATGATTTAGGATCATTTCGCAGTCACTGAGTCAACCGTTAACTCCTTTCTATACCAAAGTATTCTAGACTGGGTCAATCAACAAGACAATGAGGTGAAGCACGGCATCAAAACTAGGACAGAATGGCTGAAAAATAAATGAATTTAGGTGTTGCAGTGACCCAATGCCCGGACCATGTGGTAGGACTTAAAGAGAGTTGTGCATAATTGAATATCCACAAACCTCGATGAACTGAAGCGACAATTGTGCTTAGTTTTTCACAGGACTGCACAGAGTCCCATGATTGTAGGTCTTAGTTACCTAATTGCTCATTGTGGTTTTCCTCCGACATGACAGGACATATTTAAGAGGGAGCCAAAATGCTTTCTGACTTATGGAGCATGAGCATATGATAACAGAGAGACAGTAATGACAAAAATGATGGAAGAGTGTTGTTCTGTCTTTTTACAAGCTGGGTCAGTGATGTGCTTTATTTTGACAGGCAGGCCTTAATTTAATGACCACGTTGAGTGGAAGCAATGCTTGCGCCACTTCCCACAATGGCTGTGTTCATGCATTTTCTCAAAAGGAATCCTAACAATGAACAAACACTGACTGAAAATGAATCTGCACTTACTTTGATAACACAGACTGATCACCGGAGTCATTTTTCTACCATAAATGTCAAATGTGTTTCAATTGTGCTGTTTTGCCTCTTTTAACATGATCATAAATTAAAAAATAAAATAAAATAAAGTACTAAATATAATGTGATAGAGAGATGATTAATTCGTTTGGGAGCTTTTAGACACAACAAGCAGTTAATGCTTTGGGAACTTATCAGTATTTTCTTGTGTTTTGCATATCAAATGTAGAAAATGATCATCATGTCAGCGCTCTTGTTGTAGTGTATCAACACTCAGCTTAAATGTGCAATGAGCTTCTGTTATTTTATACATTCTGTTATTTTGTTAGTTTTTTTTCTTTTTCCAGTGCTCTTACAGCGGCATGACACGAATCTTTCATAAGGTCTACTGCGTGCGTCAGGATGAGGTGCACTTACATAAAAGTAATCGAACTTCCTTGACACCACTTTAACAGCGAAAACCAATGTTTCTCACTTAAGGCACAGCACATCTTTTATTCCCTTTTCAATCTTTTCATCAAAGGATCTAAAGCACCAAGTGCCATTTCCAAGGTGAAACAGAAAGTGGACACAAAAGACGAATATCTCACATTTTCGCCCCTGCCTTGATTTTCACCGACTAAAGCCAATCTCGTCAAACAATATGCAATTACCAGCATTTAAACAGCTAAACTTGCTAAAGTGATTAGCCGGTGTTTACCATAAGCATCATTTTGTACACAAGATAACGGCTCTCATTTGCATATGCTAATGCCCGGTAATTAGCTATGCTCCTGCGGGTAATTCCTATTCAGCCCCAACCTACAGGCAGTTTTCTTTTTTTCTTTCCTTCTTCTTTTTTTTTTTTAAAACAGCAAAATAATGAATTAATTCAATCAATCATGTAAAGGCTAATATATGCATAACAAATGGCAAGGGGACAGTTTTAATGTCAGAAATCAAAAGGCAAAGATCCAAGGATACTCTAAGGCATGAAAGGCAGCACTACTGCTCAGGTAGACTTAATTGTATTTCTCTGACAAACAATAACACAAACACCTTGTTTGCCACATTTTGGGATGGTAATTGTAATGCTTAGTGTTCAGCTAGGGACAACAATATAGGCAATTTATCCAAAAACCATCTTTGTAATCACCTGCCCACACAAACCTGTTGATCGTGTTCTTTCAATACAAGAACAACAAAATGGCTTTTGTGTGCTTTTTGAATTAAGGTAAACCTCTTTCGCCCTCCAGCCAGACATGACTTAGAAGTAGTGACGAGAGAGAGAGAGCGGGAGTGAGAGAGAGAGAGATGCTGATGTAATTTAGGTTTAATGTGTGTTTGCACTCCTAATCTTCTCTCTTCTCTGCCATTGAAAGGCATGATAAACTCTGAGACTGTTAGCTGTGAGGCAGGCACCTATGCTCATCGTTCTTGTCCCATTACCTCAGACTGGGCTGGGGCATTATCACACCCAGCTCCATATTTATTCCCATCAAAGATGAGGCCAGAGAGAGGGCAGGATATATTTTACCTTCGCAAACAAATGCCTAAACTATTGTGAGAACTGAAGGGATGATAGCTGTATGTGTTTGTGCAAGGCCTAAATTTAGAGTTTTCCCTACTGAAAAAAAAAGGGGGGTGGGGGCATTAATGTCAGCTGTCTGTCATAAAACCAATAATGTAGTGATTTACAGCGACTCTTATCTGGAGCTAGAGACTGGAAATTCAAAAACCCCAGGGGCACTGCAGTTCATGAACAGTCATCGCTGGAGTACAAGGCATGGCCTTCAATGTTAATACACACTTGTAGTTTTGTTTCAGGGATTTTTTTTTATTTTTTTTTTACTCACTTAAAAGTAAAGGTCAAATGTTGTGGCAGCCCGACAGCACAAATTCACCACAACAAATGACAGCGTCTGTGTTTGCCAAAAGTGATCACAGCTGAACTTGTTTGATTTGATGTCCCTATGAAAGCAAAGCCATTTAGTCTTTCATACATTAAGTATTGCATGCCCACTCAATTAACTTCTAGAGCAGGGATGCCCACTTTGACCTTATGTGGACCAGACAAGTGAAACCTCTTTCTGTCATTGTAAAGAAATGTAAGTAATTTAATCAAGTGACCAAATTTAATCAATGAGGTATATTAAAATAAGACAAAGAAGCACAGTTTCAATGGTATGTCTCAGTTCTTCCACATGGTAAACACATTGCTGTAGTAAATCAAGAAATGTCACATGGCTCTTTGGGCTTAGAGTGTGAAAGTAAATGTGTAAAACTACAGAGATCTGCGACTTAATTACGTTGGTTTAGTACAAATGGCCACACAAAGTCTTCACTGGCCGATTCTGGCCCCCGGGCCTTATGTTTGACACCCCTGCTCTAGAGCAACAAATGTGCCTAAGATCGCTTCTGTAAATGGTTAAATGACACAAAAGACAAACATTTAGTCATAAGCTGATTTTTTCACAGCTTGTTAGTTATCCCACCATCTGATGGATGTTGTTATCTTCTCACTAATTTTGTTGTGATATTTATTTCTTGGCTCTGTCGCAGATGTCAAGCAACTACCCCACTTTTAACACCAACTCTCAGCTCAACAAAAATACCCTTCAGTCATGAGTGACGTTTTCCTGCCAACTACTGTCAGCTATTTAGTTGCCATTATGCTCTTACTCCATTAATAGTTGTTGTGGTAAAATGTGTTTATACATAGCTGTGTTAAACACCATCCTATTACAGGTCCTCAGACGTATATCCTGAATTCAGCATCTTGTCTTTTGTGGCCTATGGCAAGATACTGTTTTCCACATATTTTTACGAGTCATTGTGGCCCATCTGTAGCTAAATCCTTTCTCAGGCAACAAAACGGTTAAACAGGAAATGACTGAAATAGCCTTAGCGAGACTACAAGATGAATATTTTTTGTGTAAACATTAACATTCATTCTCACCTCTCATCCTATGATAGCTGTGAGAGGCTCCAACCCCACATGTGACCCTGAACGGGACCAGCAGAAGAAGAAGGAAAAAATGGATGGATGGATCTACAGTCCTGTAAGTCTTTATGCTAGCCATTAGGGAACTCTCCTTCTTCAGTTGACTGTGCACTAAATGACGTTTACTCAAGCAACACAATGAGAATCATTTTGGCCTTAAGTAAAAAAGGAAAACTTTTATATCGTTGTATAGTGGTTTCCTGTTAATCAGGGCTTACACAACCGCCACAGGGGTTCATCTGCCTCCGCCCTATCCCTTCCATTCTCTTCTGTATTACCAACCCTCTTTATTACATCCATCTCTACATTTAAAGTCCCTTTTCTCACCTCATACCTACCTTTCCTTCTCTCTCCCTACTTCCTTCTTCCTTAGTTTCCACAAGCACCCTACTGGTCAACAGCACCAGTTGCAGTTGTTGTTAACCTGGACCTTGACTGACCCACTATGGAAATCTCACTCTTTGTGATTCTCATGTTTTTTTAACAAAGATTTTATGCCCTTCCTGACTCAGTCCATTTATTGTGGCTTGGGAAAAGCAGCCGAAGTACGCTGCCTTTTGGACCCCCAGCTGTGGCCGAGTTCCCAAAGAGGACAGCATAACTGTATTATTACAGCATTTATTTACAGTGTAAATTGGTTTGAATCTCTGTTGCACATGAATTTGTGTTTGCCATTTTAGCAAAATGCTAAGAAATGTGGACCCTTTACCAAATATCAGTATTCTGGGAGCTGCATTGCTCATTAATTTGCCATCAGAACCAGCAGTTTTAAACTTCACTTTCAGCAACAGAGAAATGCAGCAGACCTGCTCTGTGGGTGGAGGTTGCCTTGGAGAATCACCTGGTGTTACCAGGGAAACAGATAAGCTGGTGGAATGGCTATTTATGTAAATGCGTGATTGCCATGGGTGGAGTGTACATGTCAACGCACACCTGACAGCCGAGTCTGTTGCTATGGCGGCCAAGAATTAAAAGTGGATGAAGAAGGGGATTATTGCAGCCTCACAAAATTCAATAAAACATGATAGCAGCTGTGCTTATTTAGAGACATTCTGGACCGATTTGATTTGGCTGAAAGTATCAAGGAAATGTGCAAATGATAAATTTAATACGCGTCCCCTGTTGGTGCCTGGTACCTGGGTCTCAGTCTGTCAGCAATAATAGCCCTTGGTATTTCATCATACATTCAGACAGTGTGGCTGGTCGTGTTAGAGCACGGTGAAATTACAAGGAAGCCACCATGACAAGATAAATACAATAAATCTAATATGCTCTTTGTCAAATTCAGGGCTGAGTAATGAGTTCTGGAGGCTTTCACAGTAGACAGCAACTTCAATTTCAAATAAATGGACAGTATGTTCTCATATTAGTGTGAGAGAGCTCATATGGGAAACTGTAAGGAAAGTTGCAGGCTTGTTTCCAAGTCAATTTAAGTCTGGAGATTAGAACATGCCCGCAGACGTGAAGACATATAAGTGTAGGTGGTGATACAGGAATTTAGGCTTTAATACATCAAAAAACAAACAACTCCAAGCAGCAAACCTGCTGCGCTTACAGGTTACACTTCTTTGTGGAATATCACAGATGAACAGCATGAATCAGAGCATTTCTGCTGACAAGTGTTGCGTAGAAACAGTTATATAATCATAGCATGTCGGCGCACTGCATTTCTACATTCTTCCAACTAAGAGGCTCACTTGGGGGCCTGTGATGTCCCCAGTTGGCACCTGCTGCTGCAAGCGCCATCTCCGCAGTTCCAGGGCATTAGCATGGCATAGAGCTGGCACAGCGAAACAAGACCTTGCACACAACCCTCTGGGGAGAAAGGGAAGGGTGTGGTTTTTCTTCTTCTTCTTCTTCCTCTTCTTCGGATGGAGTAGGGAGTTTTCCTAGTGAAAGGCCAACCCCAGAGCAGTAGAAGGTACAAGAGAAAACTTGCAAACCACCACAACAGGCACAGAGTGGGATCTGCATGGCACTTGATAACACTTTACTCTTTAGGTGGCTCCCAGCAAGCAGATGCAGGCTTAAAACAATAGCCCTCAGTGGAAGGGATGTGGAGAAACAAGTGTTGGCTTGGTACTTGAACATATGTGGAGGGCGAGATCCTAGAAAGCAAGTGTGTGTGGTGGACTGAGGTGTGAGGAGGCCTGCATATATGCACATATGGTTCAGTGCTGAACATGTTGGTGACTTTGGATGCAAGCTGGAGGGCAGGAAGAGGCTGCAGAAGAACAATGTCATTGTGCTTTTCTAATGTGTAAGCATGAGTGCCTCGAACTGTACTCGTGTATGCTTGGCTTGCCCAGTGTACTGAAAAGCACTGGGAGGTTCAGGGAAAAATGCAGCCATCGTGCTCTAGTAACGAGATTCTCGCACCCTCTGGTGCGTGATGTCACTTCAGTGGAGGGCTTCCTCTAACAAGGTGCTAAAGGAGAAGACAGCAGAGCAGAGCATGCACTGCTTATACTCTGCATGAGTGTGTGTACCCGTGCATTGGTGTGTGTGAAGGGAGGGGTTGTGCTCCTGCTCCAACTGTGTTTGCTTCCTCTCAGTCCTCCTTCCTTTTCAGTTTGCATTTCAGGATTCAACATGGAGCAGTTACCGTTCTCTAATCAAACACAGGTTAATTTGTGTTCTCAAGCCTGGATGCCTGTACAGGTGCAGCCATTTAGATTGTTGAGGGTATATTGTGTTAAATTATACACACGGTGCATAATTAAGCCTGTCTTGGAAAATGCCATGGAAACCCACACTGTGTATTTAAACTAAGCAGCTTTTACCTTTCAAAGCTTTTTTTTTTTTTTTTTTTTTTTTTAAAAAAAAAAAAATTTTTTTTTTTTTT
>VUQR01002925.1:21050-40340 GCA_015108515.1 Hemichromis elongatus
GCTTGCCAAATGTGTGTTACTTAAGTTGACGATAAGGAATCAAAGTTGCTCGGGCACCGGCCGAGCCATCGCTGGGACTTGAAAGGTGACGGTAACGTAGTTAGCTATCACTTTCTCCCAATACAGGCTAATCTAATCAGTGTTAGTACAGTAGAGACAGACTGGAGGTGAAGCTGTACGGACGCCAGAATGGCCAACACTCCAGAGATTAAACCCGCGTCAGACGAGACGGGCGACACATTATACAGATGAATTTGAAACATGAAAGTGGCAGCATACAGTGCTGTAAACAAAAAACAGCAAAGCTATGTGTATAGGATTTCTGATTTATTCTTTTTGAATACCTGCTTAAATAGTGGACCTGTTTTTCTCCACAGGAATTTCCTCCGCACTCTTTGTTGACACGTATTTGTTTGTGGTGGGGCAAGGAGTGGAGAGGAATTGCGAGGTGAGAGGCAAGGAAACCATCATACCCCCTCCTGAGATGGACAAGCCCCTATTATCCCCTCGTTCACCCCCCACCCCCTTCTCCGAGTGGGGGCTTATAATTGGACCTTTGTGCTGTGTGTGAATTCTTCGCCTGCACACACTTTCCCAGACTGTGTCCAGCTACCAAACAGATGGGGTTTGTATCCAGGGCACACACACACATGCACACAAGCTTACCCAGAAACATCCACACATAGTCAGGGTCCAAGGGACATGTCACACGTCCATGCCAGGTCTTTCTCCTGTGTCGCTAATAATAGGGAAAAAAAGGTCTGATTAGCCCTTGGCCTCTGCGAGGACGCTCTGTACCCCTGAGTTTGTGGATCCCAAATGCACAGAACATTCAGCCATGTTTTTGTAACCGGGAACGTTTGAAGTCATCCAGGTGGGGAGGGGAATGCGTCATTTTTGGGGGGAAAGGAAGGACAAAGAAAGGCAATGGCCAAAGGTCCATTGTTTTTGTCCTTTCCGTGGTTTTGTTCGCATTAGTGAACATTACAGCGGTGAGTGGCACAGCTTGGAAGAAAGCAGCACATTGCCAAGGCAACCAAAGCCTGTAATTGTGTGTTAGTGCTTTAGAGCTTGCAGCTGCATGGGCTCTTCTCTGAGAGGGCCCTGTTTAGGACGTTGCCAGTAATGGCAGAAAGAGGGAGTTTAAGACCGGGGGGGGGGATTGGTAATGTGTGTGTGTCAATTGAGGCCTCTCGTCATTTTTGTTGTCTTTTATAAGTATCAGACTTTTCTCTCCTTTATCTCTATAGCTGCTCACACATTTCTTTGGCTTGTTTCTGCCACTCGCTTACTTTCCCACCTCGTCCTTCACTTCATCACTACTTTAGCCAAATGCCCTCTTTGCTCCCTCATTCTGTCATTGTACTTCTTCTGGGTCCCCCCCCCCAGCTCCAACAACATCCCACCCCTTCTTGTGAGAGATGAACGGGCCGATTTGCTCCACTTGTTTAGGCTGTCAGATTTGCTCCTATATGACACTGTCTGTCAACAAGTAAACACTCCAGTCCATATCTGCAGAGTCATGCTGAACCCTGTTTTGTATCGCCACAGTGGCAAGAAAAGCATAGCCTTTTCACAGAGTGGTGGCACGTTGATCGTAAGAAACAAAAGAATATGATTAATGTCCTACGTGGATAGCTGAAAGCAGTAAATTGGTTTCTTGTTATGAAAGAGGCAGAAACAGATTTTGAAGCAAAGGCAAAAAAGAAAAAGAAAAAAAGCATGTGCGTTTAAACACACATGTCCATCCAGCCTGTGTAAACCTGCCTGTCTCCTTCAAACATTATAAGAAATAGAAAACAGCTTCCAGTGCTTTACGAAGAGTATGCCTGCTTCCCGCCATTTAAGAGCAGGACAAATTGGAGCAGGGTGTTTTCATAACTCAAAGCGAACCACATGATGGATTCTGGCAGGGATTTCCTCCAAATCAATAGTCATGCTTTTTGGGGATGGAATGTAGCCGAAACATCTGCTGCTCGAGGGCTGACCAACAGGTGGTGCGGAGCGGCACAGTATCGTGAGAACACAGAGCCCGCTGGGAGTAAGAGCAAGGCCAGGTGCTCCCGGGGCCGTTCACGCTATCTGTGGGGGGAATCCACGTTATGAAACCAAGCAGAACTGTAAACTTGATCCAGGACAGAGCATAGTTTAACATAGGGGCAGCTTGCCCACGCAGGCTTGCAGTGCTCTGCCTCACCAGGCACCCAGCTTCTTTTTAACTCCTACATAGCCACTGCAACTCCACCCCACGCACACGCACTTTAACCCATTTTTTTGTTTTATTTCATTTAAGAAAAAGCTATTTATATAATTTCTGATTTCTAAAGGTTACATGATACCTGTAGGGAAAAAAAAAATTTCTGGATATACAGACCGTTTACTGAAAGGGGGTGGGGCAGGGGGTGCAGAGGGAAAACTATTCAGCGGGAAAAATAACTGAAACACACTTGTGTTTGTTTTTCCCATTTTGCCGCTATTGACATAGCTGCTCCTTCGTTCCGGCCTGTCCTTTGCATTTCCCAAACACACCCAGGTGCACGTTTGGAGTGCAGCAGCCAGCCGGCCGGCCTTGTCACTGCAAGCCTTTACCACGGCAACAGGCCCAGTGGAATCGGTGGTTTTCAACACTTCACCTCAGGGAGCGTGGAGGTTGCTCAGTGTGGGGATTGCAAGGTGTTCTCTATGTCACAGACTATTGCGCACAAAAATCAGATTTTAAAATAAATGAATAAATAAATAGAAGAATTTTCTTACTGGATGAACATTTTCGCACCACTTGGTGCTCAGACATGCTTTTTGTTAATTTGGGTTTTGGTTCCAGAAATGTGGTGTGATATTTCACTGAGAGGGGAGAATTGTAAAGTCCAGCTGTTGGCTTTGACAGCTTTGGGCACAGCTGGTCTCAGTCTGTTTGTGTGCGTGTGTGCGTGTGTGTGTGTGTGTGTGCGTGTGTGTGTGGTCCAGGTATTACTCATGTTGTGGGGACCAAAAACTGTTGACACATTGACATTATGGGTAAAAAAAAAAAAAGAAAGTCTCCATGGGGCAAATCCTTACATTTTAAGGTGATAAATGCTTTAAGATTAGATATGTTAGTGTTAGGCAACGTGCATGTGTGTGTGTGTGTGTGTGTGTGTGTGTGTGTGTGTGTGTGTGTGATGAGGATGTGCGTGTTATTTGACCAGTTGCTCTTAAAAGTTTTCAAATTCATTCACCTACTTTTGCTAAATGAATAGCTGATATAATGAAGTATGATGTTTGAAATACAGGAAAGAGCAATGATGAGGTGTGAAATATTAGTGAGATGGAGCTATGAAGCCACAGGAAGAAAAAGAAGACCATTACTGAACACTTCTGGGCGAACACTTGAAATTTAATATGAAAATTGTAACTATGAACATTTAATTTATCTTTACTGAATGCTGCTCTAATTAACCCTAATTAACTATTCTTACCTGTCATATAGTGAGAATGGGACTTGTGGGGAAGAGGGGATTGGGGGGGGGGTCCCATCCCCTGGGTGTGGTGACGAGGTAGATAAGCCTTGGCTGTACCCACAGGAATAAATGGAAGCAAAGTAAGGCTCAAACACTCTCCTCTCCTCTCCTCTCCTCTGCTCTCCTTTCCTCTCTTCTCCTCTCACCTCTCCTTCTTATCTGATCGGGCATCCACTCACTGTTATTTGCAATTCTAATGAAAATCAGACACCTGCCCTGCCAACCATCGGCACTCTCTGCAGATCTCTGCCACAACAACATGGACCAAAAGAGAAGAAAGGAGGCAGAGTGATGTGAAAGGGAGTGGTGGAGAAACCCATATCAGAAGAGGGGATATTAAGTTACTGGAGGCCTGGTAGATTGGACTGTCAGATGACCCGGTGAGGGGAGAAAAAAATGTTCTCTTTCATTCTGGGTCCAACAACAGAGGTCTTCTCACAAAGTGGAAGGATCACAGTATGATGTTGGCTGTGGAACTGCTACGAAGACCAAATCAGCCCTGTGGGCGGTCTAATATACAGGCTTCTGTCATCCCATTGTACATTTGGGACATGTCTGAATTGGTGATGCTATGAGACCTACAAGGACGCTGTAAATTTACAACTGATAAACTCAAGAAGGTGCTGTTGTCAGTTTGGCCGAGCTGTGGGATATCACTTCCACTGTGACATTTCAATTGTTATCCCCTTAAAGCTTCATTTCTAAACAGGACCATATAATGTTACAGAAGGTGTAATACCAGCTAAAGCCACTGTTCACCTTGAACAAGAATGCATTGTTTTCTATCCATTACCTTCTGTACCTCATCTATTACAACACACAATCTGAACCTCTCCATGCCCATCAGCTGCTGATAGGCAAAAGTTGAGAGTATCAGCAGAACCTAAATGGGCCCTTTAACAGCCAACAGCCAAAGACTAAAATGGGGAGAATAGAAGCAGGTGGGGAAGTAAGGAAGTCAGCAAGATGCTATCAGTCCATTACAGACCCCCAAGGACAAAAGCAGCTTCTCTCCTTTACAGTCTGGCCTAGTTGTGGCCATTGCTTAGCCACTTCCCTGTGCTCCACATATGGGTGCCCAGACAAAGAGGCCTTAATGCAGGTGTCAAAAGGTGCCACTCATTTTGACTGCTCTGTGTTCTGAGTTCAACCTTGTTTCAGGTTATTTTCTATCCAGGGACAAAGCAGCAGATGCCCCAAAAGGCCTACTTCTACATGAGCCAGAAAAAAAGACCTCCCTACAGGTTAGCTTGATGATGTACTAGAATTCATTAATATTCAGATTTAGATTATTTCATTATGTAACATTCCCACTCATATTTATTTCAGCCTTGACTGTAAGCCTCCAAACAAACAAGAGATCCTTGGTTTGATCCTGTGAGAAGACACAAATCCCTTTTGGGTTCTGTCAGGAAGGCTATTTGGCATAAAAAAAAACCAAAAACAATCTGCCAAATCAAACAAGCAGCGCTAGCCGCCCTAGCAGAATAACGGAGCAGCCGAAAATAGCTTTAGTATAACTAGCCACCCCTCCCCAGTGCTGCTTAGCTGGGACAGAACCCATAGGTGACAGCTAAGAAAATAAACAAATAAACAAAAACAACGACAAACAGCGCACACCTGTTTTAAACTATTTCTCCACCACGACCCTTCACTTGGAGCAGCCATTAGATTACATTGGTGCCTAATCCAGACAGTGGTATTGTCACCCATTTAGAAGGTGCTAGGTACATGTGGCTCACCCTTTAAAGAGCTTGAGGCGGTGAGGGGTGGGGTGTGAAGGCAGGCTGCAGGCCACGGATGCAGGTGCTGTGACGGATGTTCTGCAGAGTGCCAAAGCAAACACGGGAAGGCAAGGTGGGGTCAGGGTGGGGCAGTCGGAAGAGTAAAGTGGGTATGGGGAGATTAGTGTGGCGTGGGCCTGTCCTTTAGACAGGAGGTGGGGGGTTGGAGAGGTGTGACCAGTGATAAAGAGGGGTAACAGGACAAAGGGTCACATTCGTGTTTTCAAGCGGGCGGGGTGCAGAGTACAGCTTGAAAATAACACAAGACAAAATGAGAAATGTCAAAGCCAGCTTTCATTTCCCCGGCCAAACAAAGAGGCAGTGTTTGAACGGTAATCAACTCTTCATCTGCTCGCACTTGTAGGACAACTTTGAAGTCCGGCACCAACTTGCAGCAGCAGCAGTGGGAGGAAGTATGAATCAGGTAGAGTTTCACTTGCCTCATGTCCTCTAATGGCCCACCCAATCACCAGGACATGAGCATTACACAGAACATGTGCACAGGAAACTTGGAGGTATAGCTGTTACACAACAGAAACTGGATACGTCTTGTTCGCTAACCTTGGGTCTCTGTCCTGCCCTCAGCCCCTTTCGCACTATTATGAGGGTGACGAAAGACGGGCACAGAAAAAAGCGTGAGCTTTAATCTATTCTGGACTGAACACTGATGGGCAGCGTCTTGGACTACAAGGGCAAAATTTGGTGGATGATAGCTTACGTGAAGGTTTGTGGAGATTTGACAAAAGCAAAATCTCCTGGACACGTCTGGGAAACTCTTTAATGCTAGCATGAAAAGGAAGCCAACAACACAACAGCCAAACAGTAGTGCAATTACAGTGCTCTCTGCTTGTAAATGACTACTCTGCTACAAGAGAAACTAGGAATGAGAGTAGCAGGTGGCGATAAAACTTCCTATTGCCTTGACCTGGCCTTGAGTAAGCCAAGGACTTCAGGAAGGTTCAGAGCCCAATGTAACTCAGTAAAATCTTTTACCATTCTTTGTTGCATTCTTCCTGTTAACCACAATCACTTCCCTTTATCTTCCCCTTAATTCTCATCTTCAAATGCCTTTAAATCCAAAACCCACAAGTCATGCAGCTTAACTAAATGTTTTAAGCCCAGGATAATGAATTAAGATAACACTCAAATACTTCAGTTAAAGCAGACTAAAATTCTCACTCTACGTATGCACAGTGCTCTGTTTCAAACAGTATACGGGCAATAAACATGATCCAAAGAATGTCTGATAGAAGTTCAGAGGTCAGAATGAAGCATGCCTTGGCAGGGACAGAAGGACATAGCCACCTGGTCATCTGGGTTAATTATAAATGAGGCAGGCCCGCAACAGGGGAAGATGAGCTGGACAGCTGTCTCTCCAGACACACATATAAACGGGATCACAGCCCATATGCATGGTCCGCTCCACTGAGCGCCAGATCCCGGGGGCCTGTCGTGGCTGAAAAGCGCTCCACTGCAGCCAGGTGGAACTGGGGAAAAGTTCACAATCACAGCTGCCAAACTGTTTTTCACTCTTTCTCTCTCGTTCTTCGCTTCTTTTTCTTTCTTATAGCCTCCCAAGGAAATACAAGACAGAGAGAGTTGTAGGTTCCTCGGATTTGTCTACAGTAATTCTCTGGTATTCTCATGATTCTCATGACAGGAAGTTAGAGAGTGCTGATTAAAGAAAGCGGGATTAAATCACATTATTAACGCCAAATGAAGTTGAAAAAGTCCATTATTTGTCTCGGAAATCACTTCAACCAATGCATGAAAAGTTTCCAGAGCAAAGTCTTTGTCCCCAGACTTAATTAACAACGCCAAAAAGATGTTCATAACAGGACCTCGTTCAACTAAATACCAATTTATCACTATTTTGCCATGCCTGTGGGGGTCCTGTGATAATATATACTCTTTGGCTCAAATGTGAAATAAGCGTTTTTCTTTGCTTAGGCTTAAACTAGGCAGGCGTGACACAGAGCAGGACTGGGAGGAGCCAGACAGCAACATAGCGGATGCAAATTACTGGCAAAGAGGAGGGAAGGGAGAAAAAAGAGCAAAGCAAAGGGAGAAGATAAAAAATGGTAAAGGTGAAAAGGGGAGAAGTGATGGATAGGAGTACATGTTAATGAGACACCATGAGAGCGAGCTATATAAAACTGAAAATCAAGCAAGAAATGGAGGAGGGGTGATCCTTTGCCAAAGAATCGGATACTAGCCGTATGTCTTCCTCACAGGTTATGAAAATGGACACGTCGGATTTGATCAGTCATATTCAGCACCTGTGTGTTTTACTTGATAATATTTCACTGGCTGAGTGTTGATGTAGGTAAAATGATAAGGGTGATTAATTTTTGCTGATTTGGTGTATAAGGCAAAGCACTGCCCTGAGACACCAGACACATGTAACCAGTGAAGCAGTAAAGCATTATACTTTGGTCCCAGCTGAGAACGAGCTACGTGAAATATGTCTCATTGCTCTCTGCCAGATTCGAGAGATCTAGGAAGCAGGCAGATCGTTGAACTTGAGCTTTTGTGGAGGCATTGTCCAAAAACACAAAAAAAGTGCTGACAGTAGAGATAGGCTAGGCTTCCCCTCCCCCAAACACTCTGCAAGTGTCCAGTCACTGGAAAAGCCATTGTGGTAGAGCGGAGGAGTAATCCTGGCAGGGCCTGTCTTTTCACTTAGGAAACCCATAAGAATCCAAGCCCTGAGCAGAATGCCTCCCCTGATACCCATAGCTGAGATAGCAAAGACGGCACTGGGGTCGATGTGTTTGAAACAAACACAAAAACTGCGTCTACTGGGCACAATAAGTCTGATGCTGGCTTACTCACTCTCGACGCAGCAAGAGAATACTTTTCATGTAGCAACAAATGTCTCTGTGTCTGTCTGTGTGCGTGTCTGTGTTTTTTAAGCATTCGAAGAGTCATGCAAATCAGCAAGTGCACAATTTGAAGGACACCGTATATTAACGTGATGCACGACCCTTTCCCAAACCCTTTTCTTGAATGTCAAACTATCAAAAGCAAAAATCCACAATCCATTTTTTGATTGTTATGACAACCTGTGTCTTTTGAAGTCCACTATGATCAATAGCGTCACTCTAATGGTGTTTGTCAGATCCGAGAAGCAGAACATCCTGAACGTTTACATTCCAATCACACGATGACAGCTGGGTGGAAATCCACTGTGTATCAGCCATGCCAGCTCGCTTACATTCACAGACATGTTGCCTTTGAGAAATAACAATGTCACCTGTCACTCACGAGCAGCGCGGAAACGTTCAGGAGATCCAATTTGGCGAGCCTGCCAGGATTTAAGGAAAATTAAATACCACACTCTTATCGTGACTGAAACCCTTACTCGACAGGACACAGAAGTTGGGCAGAAGAAAAATGGATGACAAGTCTGCATGGAGAGATCTGGTCTGACTGAAACATTTCATGGGAGCATGGATTCGTTTTGAAGTGAATGTGGATGGATTAAGAGTTACGTATTCTCAAAGGATAAATAAAGTAATTTTCGTAATGGTAACATTATTAGCACCCTTATCACTACCAAGTATGATCATTGTCTTATTTCTTGCAATATTGTTCAAAAGTCCTGAGCCACCCCTCCTTCCTTTATATTTTGTAAGGTGAATGTAGGTGCGGTGAATTATTCAAACATGCTGGCATGCATGAAAATATGGAAATACAGTATACAAGGCAAAAACTCAATTTTTATGGTTCCAACAAGTTTGAAAGTCAGTTATTGGTATGAACACTTTTACTCTCTTGAGCAAGCTTTCATGAATAGTTCTGCAGGCTTCTTGGAGGACATTCAAAGCTCTTCTTTGGATTTTGGATTTTTTTTTCTTCCTGTTCTCTGTCAAGTTGATCTCACACTGCTGCAGTAATGTCGAGGTCCGGGTTCTGGGGAGGCCAATCTATGACTGATGGTGTTTCATTGTGTGCTTTTACTGCCCTGGCAATTTGTTTGGGATCATTGTCGTGCTGCAAAATGAAGCTGATGCCAAGAGATGCTTTCCAGATGACATTGCATGGTGGACCAAAACCTGAAGTTACCTTTCCGCACTCACAATTCCATCAACTTTGACAAGATGTCCAACACCACTGGCTAAAATGCGGCCCCAAACCATGGGGCCTATGAAAGCGCCTATGTTGTATTTACAGGTGGCTGTAGACACTCATTCTTGTACCTGAAACCATGATCTCCACCATACATACTGACAATAATTCGAATAATTCCATAAGGCTTGTTGCCACTGATTTTCAGTCAGTGAAGAAAAAAGAAAGAATATTACTAAAAAAAATGGACAGGTACAAGAACTGGACTATAAAATTACATGTAAAACCATGCCATGTTTAAAGAAAAACTATGAACGACTTTTAGAAAACTTGTTTCTCAGGACAATTAAAAAAAAAAATCACAAGACAACCTGGCGCATTGTAAAGAAAATATAAAGAAACCAGGGGTGGTTCAAGACTTTTGCACTGTACTGTATGTGTTCAGCACATGCGGTAATTCTACAACAGAGGAAAACTTGTGAAATGATAAACATCTTTCCTTAAACTCGGAGCAGATCTAACCAGCTCAAGTCTTTGAATTTCATCAGTATTGCTTTGTAATAGACCAAAAACTTCCCAATGCAAATAAAACACTTCCCTTCAAGTATTGGAGAATTTTAGAGTAAAAACCATCTAACTCCATTAAAAGCATAACTTTGCAAGTAAGCATTTTTCATTTGTCAAATCTCAGTCTCAGACATAGCTTTCTCTGGTCCTTTACCAACTGCAGCATCCAAGCTCATCCAAACAAAGCAAAACTGCCAATCGGCTGCAAGTTGAGCCCAGCTGTTGCTGGGGCTGGGTGTCATGGAGAAAATATTAGGTTGGGGTGGTGACTAAATGTCCAGTGCAGGGAAAAGGGAAGGAGTGGCAGTAAGGTAGCTGTGGGACTGCAGAAAGGGAATACAGGGGATGGAAGAAATCAGGCTGGAGTGTCAGATGAGGGATCGGATGATGTTTGGCCAAAGGCTGAGGAAGTATCATATGCGACACCTTCATGAGAGAAGGTTACTCTGGGCTGAGCAGCCGCCAGGACCACAAGTCTCAGGAAACGCTGACGGATACACAAATCTATACAAACAAACACACACACAAATTAACACCCACTGCTCACACTGACACACAAATACTCACAAGATGAAGCAAACACTGAATCACATTTTCAGCAAAAGTCCCATTTGCCAGTGCACACACTCATTGATTAATCCATATGGGCTTGCACAAACACAGCGGCTTCTTACAGCTGAGTGGTGAAATTGGAGGGCTCCACCCAAACAAAGCTTAGCAAGTCACAATTACTTCGGTAGTCTGCTCTCTTGCATTGGTCTAGAGACCACAATAATTCAGCTTAATGCACAAAATCCTGAACAGTTGTTTAGAATCTCCTTAAAGCAAACAAAACATTAATGTGACAGCAACACTGTAGACAAGTCTTAAAGTATTAAAGCAGTAAGTGTGTTAGAAGACGACTGAAGCATCTGGCATACTTAAACATGGGCTGTCCATATGATGCAGCAACCCTATGCTAATGTTAGAATGATAAAAGTATCCCATTAATCTCATTTGTCATGTCATAACCATCACTCATAATGCCAAAAGATGAAAAGAACGCTTTCTATAATCATCAATTAGGACCCTGTGATCCATCTATCCATAGCGCTCACATTCTGCAGAGCTTTTCCTTCTTACTCGAAGTGTCCAAACAGCAGGTGGTGGTCTGGCGATTGACATCTGAGCGAGATGTGACCACAGATAGCCCTCCCTCTCTATTCCACCTGGAGCTGGCGCGGCACTCGTGACTGACAGCTCTGTTCTTAATAATTCATCTGGCCCTGGGTGTCTGAAGGTCAGGAGATCATCTGCTTGGGCTTGGGCGCTGAGAAGAGGTGGCACTGTCATCAAATATTTATTGACCCGCTGTACTCCCAATACACTCTCAAAATACACAATCTCATGCGCTGAACACAGCACAGATTTGCACCCGGCAGCGGAATAGCCTGACGGCACTGATGCTGTAGGACAGTGTGCAGGGGCGCAAAAGGGGTGCACGAGTGTTTGGCCTGTTGCACGTACGGATTGCAAGAAAGTCGGCCGCTGTAACGGCTGATGAGACAGAGCGTTATCCCGGCTTAACTGCACAGTCAGATGGGAAACAGAGCTAAAAAGGAAGAACACATGGCATTATGGTGGAACAATGAAACGAATTAAATTGCAGACGATGAAAGGGTAAATTCATTTATTCGACAATCTGCATATTTTTTACTGAAGACACAAAATAAAAATAAAACAACAAAAAATCTAATGAATTAAAATTTGAAATTTATATCCATTTATACAATGTGCAATATTAGAGGCCATACCAACCACCTTATAACGCGTTTATTTCTCAGTGAGGGTATCACAAACCTCTCGCCTCTAGCCAAACACCTGATCCCTTTCGAAGCAAAAAGTCATGTTTTCTGGTTCCAGTTCAGCACAAAACGTCGTTAGTATGAAATATTTTGAGAGCAGCAAGAACCTCCATATGTGGACATGTCTCCACCAGTCAAGCCCAGCAGCTGTAGAGACGCCAGGAGAAGTGATGACCTAATACTACCCCTGCTTCATCATGATCACCCCTGCAAGAACATATGCAGACATCCACTACGAAGCCAAGGCATTACACGCCGCTCACTCCCCAGATTTCGGGCAGGTGCTGCCGCTGTTGTTTGTAAGAGCGTTTGGCAGCACAGTCTTGGATTGCAGCATTTCTCTGCATCTGTATCAGCTTGATACAAGCCGTTACGTGTTCCTGGTGGTATGCTGCAACTCACAGAGCCCAACTGTTCCACAGGGTTTCTCAATCTGAATCAGGGGGCATACGAATGTTTTATGACTCTTGCGGAATGTCTGTTTGCGCATGACGCCATAGCTATCCAAATGCATTCAGTATCTTTACACGTGTGTGAATGTGTGTATCTGTGTGCACTCGTGCATCCGCACACTTTAATGGGCTTCTACAAGTCAATGTACAGCAAGTGAGGTTGTTTGTGCAGCCAGACCACGTCACATATGTGTGAAAGAAAACAGTGTGCGTTTGGTCAAGGTTTCTGAAAAGGAGTCACGCAGTGGCACTCGTTGAAGCTCTGCTGCTGTTTTGTGGAGTGAAGAGAAAGCTAAAAAGCTCACCTTAAAATAATTAAATAAATAAAAAAACAAGCTTGCAGCCAAGCTGTGTGACCGGCGTAAAAATAGGCAGTTGTGTGTGCGGAGCGTCTGCTTCTAAGACTCCACGTACATTAAAAAGTCGATTATTTATTTTATTCATGAGGTTCCTCACCAGTAGGTGAGTGAATATCTGCCTCGGATTGAGTGCACTCATGCATGAGTGTGGAGTAATTTTCTCCCGCTTAGAGCCTGATGGGCTGTGCACGTTTGACTAGAGGTGTGCACATCAGAAGTGAATGGATACAGATACAGAATAGCTGTACGTCACTATCAGTATTGATATCAGTATTCAGTATTGCTGATATCAATACATCAATCAATACTTTGCAGATCGGTTCTAAACTCGGAAATGATCAAAAATTGTTTCCAGCATATACAAAGCACAGAGTGATTTTGTAATCTAGGCATCATAATTTACGTCTCTGCAAGAGCACTTCATTTATTTAGCAGATTATTGAGTCGGAATGTCAATTAGCCTGGCATCAGGCATCAGCACCCTGCTGAAGGTTGCACATTTCCATTAATTAACTGGATAAAAGCTCTAGAAAACAACTAAACAATAGAAATGGATAACTAACACATGCTCTGAAAAATTACATCACTTTTTAATGCACAGTATAAAGAATATACGCTACCTAGCTACCTTCCTCTCGCCTTCACTACAGCTTCTTATTATTATCCCACAAAAAAAAGCTGTTGTCGCATTCAGATGTCCAGAGAACAAGCCGCGACAAACGAATTGCGCCTTGTGTGAAGATATGTGGAAGATAATAGCAGCGTTGGAGCACAGAGGGATGGAGCCACAGGTGTTAAACAGCTAAGCGCTTTAGCCGCTTCAGGGGAAAAGATGTTATTGAACCAGGGAGGCTTCTCCACTGGCCCCTCTCTGCAGGGCAGCTCAAAGCCCAGGGGTCGAAGGTCGGTGTCAGCAGCAATAGAAGCCATTTGTTTAGTTGTCGGCTCAACAGGTGAGCCCTGGGTGGGGGACCGGGCTTCTCAAAACATCTCACCCGACAAGAAGAAAGAAAAAAAAAGCTGTCTAAATATCAGGAATGTTCACCGCATACGGTCAGTCACTCACCACACACGTCACAACAACCTGCGTTTACCCTTATTTTTGCCACTACTCTGTTTGCTTTGTAGCTTTGTAAGGAATTGTTATAGAGAGAAGTAGAAAAAAACGAAAGAATGGCAACTATTGGTGCATACCTCAGTGTTTGTTTGCATGTCACAGGGTCAAGTTTTTTTTTCTTGTTTCATTTTTTGTTTTTTTTTCCTTTTTGTGCCAAATTAGAGACAGCAGAGCTGCACCTGTGCTTCAAGAGCATGTGTTAGCTTTCCCCTCCGGCTGTGTTGTTTTCTATAGGGATCCAACCTGTGGGTTTGGGCCCCAGTAAGACATTGAACATATTTGTGCACACATGCCTCCTCTTTTAAGCCTATTGAACAAACTGTGTGGCCAGTGAAGCATTCTCTATCCAAGCACCACGGCTCATTTATGAGGCCATGGGTGACTTACTGTACCTAGCTTACAATGAAGCCTGATTGCTTAGTGGTGACAAGTCATTTAAAGCTAATTGTTTATTAGATCCCACACTTAGGAGGAAATGATTTATTTCAGTTCATCAGTACATCATCGGTAAGTGAGCACACTCCATGTTTCAATAACCTTTTTAAATGCAGCGTCGTGGAAGTCCTTAATAATTTATAGCCTTGCCCCATGCATACAGAGATTTCTCCAGATTATTAGAGGCTTTTGATGATGTGCTGTAGCTATTCCAGCCTTTTTGTTGCCCTTATTCCAACTTCTTTTAGATGTGCCATCAAATTCAAATGACGATCTACTGTGAATAAAATACAGGTTTATATTTTAATACAGTTTTGCAAATCACGACATTCTGTTTTTATCTTTATTTAACACAGCGTCCCAACTTTTCTTTATTGTTTGTTTTTTTGGCAAGTATAGGTTCAAATAAAGTTTGACAATAAATTGACAGAATAAAGAAATAATAAAAATCTAAATAATTAAATCCACATGTGTTCTTATTGTTCAACAGCTGCTGCTTCCAAGGGCAATGCACTTTTATTTAAAAACAAAACTCTAACAGCTAGGACTTTTATTTGAAATGGAGCAATTTTCCATCACAGGTCTGCCGCTTTTGCTCATGTGAGCGGTCAGGAAACTTGTACCACTGACTAACAGCTGTCAACGTATGTGAGCGGACATCATACATGTCCCTAAATGGTTAACTCAAAATGAGCTGCGAGATCTGCTCACTAACAAGCATGAAGTTATGGTCCAAAGCTGAACACGACAGGGCATTAGATGAATTATCAGAAGGGGCTGCGACTATTACAAAGCTGTAAAAACAAAGAGGTACACATGCAAACATCTGCTGCGTGTGCTGGACCGAGAGAGTGAAAAATATAACAATTTTAGACGAAGAAAAATACTTGGAACATCATCATCTCAATTTTCGGGCAGTCCCCAGGCTCAGCAGCACATGCGAACGTGAACACACGTGTGCGCACACACATACTTACACACAGATGTCCTATGTTGTCCTGTCTCGATGGGCTGTGCAATAGAGATAATTATGTTTAAATACAGGCGGTTAAAGATAAATGAGCAATAGTAGGTAATGATGGCTTATTTCCCATCTGTCGATGCATTGCAAGGCAGCTGAGCCTTGTGAATGAACATCACTGTTCTGAGCGCACACAACTACTTCTGAGCGGCAATTTATCTCGCCCATTACGAGCACGTCATGTTAAGTAAACAGCAATTCGGCGATTGTGTTGCACCCTAGAAACCTTTTTCTTGCAAGGAAATTCTCACCTTGTGGGAGAAAGATGTTTATTTCCTGCTTAAAAATGTGAATAAAAAAAACAGAAAGCGTGGCCTTGTCGTCCTTTGTTACCACAACAGTCTTCCTGGTTCTGTGTCACTGGCCTGTAAACTAAATAGTGAGAAAAGAGTATTTAAGGAGGGCTTTTAATGCTTCGCACGCTGCCAGAAGGTCATTGACATGCAGGAGAGCATTGTTGGCTGATTGAAAAAGCAACTGCGCAGAGAGAAAATAAAAGAAGGAACGAGCGGGGGGGGGGAAGGCCTCGGAAAACATCCTGCAAGCGCTTTAAAAGAAACTTTACAGCTACTCCCAGAGGGAGCGAGGAGAAAGAAAAAAAAGGCCGCCTGGAGCCTTCATCGTGTTGATATGTTATTCTGTTTGTATTTGTCTGACTTTTACCTCTTTTACTATCTACTTCCTCTAAATCTTAATCTCTCTGTTTTTCCTCCTCTCATTTTCTTGGAGCAGTTTCTCTTCTCCCTTTTCACTCTTCTTGAACACGAGCACAGGCACACACGCCAAACACATCCAGGGCATGCAGGTGCGACGGTTGTGTAAGCAACTTATTCCAGGTGCAGCTGTTTCTGCTATGACAAACACTGAACTGCATTTCCACATTCCAGTACGTTATGGAGCTTCTGTTTCATTCTAATCATTTGAAAAGCCGAGCGCTGAACGGCAGATCAGAAATTTTGAGGCGTCCGTTGTTTATGTCATACGATATAGAGCCTTCAAAAGATTTCTTGACAAGGTTAAGCTGGTTGTTTAATCTGTTTGGGAAAAGAATGCTTTTCTTTCAGGTCAGTTGTGTTCAATTAAACGTGCTCTTGCCTGGAGTTTTTAGTCAACTTCCTCCCCGGCTCAAATTCTTGCACCGCAGATGGGAAATAGATAGTAAATTCACAGGTTCATTGTCTACTGAGCCTGTGCTGCATTTAGGAGAGAGTGCAGTGTGTTTGATGATCTTCTATAAAGCAGTTAGGTCAAAAGGAGAAGCTTGGGGTGGTAAGTTTGGCTTCTTTTGCAGTCACAGTATCTGCACCTTGCAATCCTTGAGCCCACCATGCAGTTCTGGAGGCAGATGTGAGATCATCTGTCCAACAGCTAAAGCTTAGATGAAATTGGATCTTGCAACAGGACAATAATGTACAGTACAGCATCAAATCTATGAAAGAATGGCTGAAAGAGAAAAAGATCTGTGTTTTGAAACGGCCCTGTCAAAGTGCAGATGTGAATGTGGTTTAAATGCCGGGGTGGGAAATAAAAGAGTTGTCTATAAACAAACTCCCACAAGGTTAGTTTAACTGAAAAAAGTGGACTGATAAAGACACAGAAAAGGACGACTTCAAGCTGCTTCTAGCGGTTCAACAAACTATTGAATCAAGAGGTGTACTTCATTTTTAGACTGCTTCTGCTCAGTTTTTGTTCAAGGAAAAATTACGAGACCCCGTAACATATGGTGTGTTGCACATCTCAGGTTGTATTCGCCTAATTTAAAAGCAGATGAAAATTTTATTAATTCATTTTTTAATGATCATGTCTTGGTATGTAAAAAGTTGTACTTGCCTTTTACTATAGCAAGCAGTGCTAAAATAATCATCATAATTATAATAATAATTAAAAGAAAGAAATTTGATATAAACATTCAGGAGGAATTGTCACCAACTTTGCTCACTAGTCAACTAGAACTATTATCACACCAAACCTTTCTTCAAAGGTTAGTTTAACAAAATATCTGCAATACTAATAATATTCAAATTAGCCTCTTTTGTATATGGTGCTAATTAAGCTTTCTTTTTCTTATATGCATTGTAGCCCTGAACTTCCAACTGGGAAATGTACAAGTCAGTCAGTTTAATCCACCAACAATCCAGACCCAATGTCCATTGAGCCAGTTTGAGAATGATAACAGTGAACATCTGGAGAATTCACAGCAAGTGACTAAGTGTGCAACATACAATACTCTTGGCCTGGGTGCCACCTCTCACCTAAAAGACGTAGTCATCGGGCCTCTAACCTGGAAACTCTGCTGACAAAGGGCTGGGACTCTTGACCTAATTCCCCTGACACTGTCTGTAGTTCATGCATGAAAGAGGCTGAAGCAAACGTTAGCACTCTAAAAAGCATGGTACCAAAAATTGTACCTGCTATAGTGAAGCATGGTCAGTGTGCACATGTAAGCATATTGACTTCAATAGCCCTTTCAGCCCAAAGCGCCTGACAGAGACGCTAATGTGGTTGTAAGCTATTATTGTTTCCATTGTAATTTGGTGAACAGATTACCTAGCCAAAGCATTTTTTCCATCTCTTTAACAATCAGAAAGGATACACACAGCAAGGGAGTGTATCTCTTTACATTCTTTAATCTTCTCATCTTTCTTCAACAGCTGGCAGAGGCTTCACTAATCTTTCCAATCAGGCAAGCATTTCCTGTCTGATCCAGTGTCAAACAGAGCAAAAAAAAAAAGAAAGAAAGAAAGAAAAAGAAAAAAGAAGAAGGATGAGTAGGATGAAAAACCACAGTGAGACGGAGTAAACTCTTCCAGGAATCAGTGGTGTCATTATTGCATTTGACTGTGCACGTCTGCAGGCACGCAAGCACATTTTCACACCTGCAAATGGCTCAGCAACTCACAGAGCTAATGTTCGCTCGCATGCCGGCATGTAAGCATTCATGCATGTTGACAGACTGTGTATACAGACACACATAGCAGGCAGGGCATGTGGAGAAAGGCAATACGGCAGCCATAAAAATTTGAAAGACAGAAAAAGGTAAATACGTCGTACTTTTGATATGGAATCATACTTTCAAACTACATCAACAACAAATAAATGTCCCTTTTCATTAGGAAGGGCTCCAATTAATTTGCGCGAGCTAAGTATGATAGTGTAAGACGGGGCCCTCGTCCAAACAAGATGAAATGTGAGACGAGACAATCAATCTGCTCCGCTCGGTGACTGCCAGACTTAAGGGCTCCACGTCTCACCTCAACTCGAAATGCGATTTCCACTGCAAATATCCTGCTATAGTCATGTTTAATCAACTTTGTGTGTTTGACTTGGAAGCCAGTGATTATTATTAGGATATGATATTGACGTCTTCCTACACGAGGGAGAGGCAGTCGCCGGGACACTCAAAATGTCTGTTTAAAAAGAAAATAAAGCCAAGTGTCATTATAAAGATTTCATTTCCTAATGCATCATCAGTCTTTACCATTGCTAGGGTAGAACAGACTGAGGGAAACAAAGAGAACAGGTTAGAAAACAAGGGACATAGAAAAATTGCGAGTGTCTGTTCAGGATTAGATATGCAGAACCGAGGAGCATTTGTCCTGTCACGCTTCTGGTCTCCAGCAGCCGGAGGTGCCCACGCTAAATAAGCACGACAAATTCACCACAGGCGTGTGTGTGTGTGTGTGTGTGTGTGTGTGTGTGAGCAGGAATAGGAAACATCAGAAAGCTCTGACGCATAGCAGCACCTTTCCGGTAAAAACAAAATCAGCCTGACGTGTCTGCAGGGCCAAAGGTTAAACTGATCTACAGGAGTTAAGTCGGAGGTGGAAAAGATCCAGGGGAGTTTGAGCGACACTTCGGCGCTGTCAGCAGCTGTAATGAACTAACGAGGAATAAATGCAACCTGTTGAATGAGCTCAGCTCTGAAGTAAAATGATGTTTACAGCGCGGGTCTCAGATGTCCACATCTCACTGTCAGCTCGAATCTAACGTCTCGGCTCCTCCACACGTGCAGACATCTGCTGCGCGTTCATGGTTACGGCGAATGTTGAGCAACCAGAACCACCGAGAAGCGACTAATTCGTGGGTGTTTTGTGGCTTTTTTTTTTTTTTGCATCATGCCAAATGCTACCAGGCAGATGGAAG
>VUQR01002937.1:8188-20493 GCA_015108515.1 Hemichromis elongatus
GTCACACCTCCACCCCCCCCCCCCCCCCCCCCCCCCCCCCAACATTATGCTACCTGTTAGCAACAAATTGGCAGATTGATAAAACATTAAACGAACAACTAAGCCAGGTTCACAACTGCAGCTTTTAGCATCACTTGCCATTCAAAAGACAATCAAACCCTTCAGACTCAATCTAATTTAGCTTCAGTCCAACCTTGGAAACATACACAACTGATCTTCAAACTTAAGTCTGATCATGTGTTCAGTAAAGGTAATTCTGTCTCAGGTAACACTACAAGGTAGCCGACCTGTAAAATATGAAAATGTGAATAATACATAGTGGCTGTAGTATTGCCTAATTCATACATATGCATACACACAAACAGTACTTGTGTGTAATAATGTGTCTGTTGGAAAGGTAAAAAAAAAATACACCTCACTCCAAACTCTCATATGAAATACCCAAAAATAGGCCTGTTTTTAAACTAAGATTAAATTATGTGTCACTTCACTCAACAGAAATTTCAGGAGCTAAAATGTTGCTTTGAAGCAAAGAGAAATATTTCATTTACTTTGCTTAACATTACAAGTTTTTTAATTGCAGCCATCAAGAAATTTAAGTGATTCCTTGCAACAGAGGCTACATGGT
Source organism: Hemichromis elongatus (assembly GCA_015108515.1). Lineage (NCBI taxonomy): Eukaryota > Metazoa > Chordata > Actinopteri > Cichliformes > Cichlidae > Hemichromis > Hemichromis elongatus. The sequence goes on from VUQR01002937.1 coordinate 8,817, forward strand.
GCTAACCATTGTTTTCCAGAATGAAGAAAAAGCTGATAGTTTATATTAAACACATTAGACACTAAGCTGGCAAAAAGTGAGGCCAGCAAAATGTGGTGTAACTGTGGAAAATGACTGAAGAGAAACAGAGCAGGAATGAGACAATCTCCTCTCATTATTCTGCTCAGTGACTGGGAAACAAAGGCCGACTGCAGCAGCAGCTATCCCCTATCCACTCGTGGATGAGCGTCAGCCACATTTCCCTGAAAAATACTTCAAAGTATCACATCCCTCACAGATGGAGGTGCAATAACCTCCTCTCTCACTCAGTGTCTAGGTATTGAGTTAAGACTCGGTTTGATGACCCATGGGCTCTTCTCTGTTTTGTAACTGCTTTATTTTTGCCACACACACACACACACACACACACGGCACAGCACAGTTTCAGAGTGCTCTGCTTATCCACGCTCTTTAACTATGTACCTAAAAGCTTACACCACACACGAACAACCTACGACCTCTGACAATGCCCTCTATATCTTCTCCAAAACCACGTAAGCACGTCGGCCTTAAAAAATAAATCTGTTTCGGTGACAAAATTTGTGTAAGCTATGACAACAATAAATCTGTGTGTGAAAGACTTGCCTATGACTCATTATCACATTGTGTCAGAATGTTTGGAGCAATTTGTTTCTTTTCAATTTATTCCTCTAAAATCAGTGGATGTGACGCATAATTTGGGAATGAAAATTTGACAATTACAGAAATATGTTTTGTTTGTTTTCTTGCCAACAATCTAATGAGATTCATGTCTTTCAGCTAAGCTCAACTTAAGAGCTGCTGGTCAGCAGATTTTGTTTTATTCAGACAAAGCCAGGCTAATTGTTCCCTCCATATTTATTCTTCATACTGCACAAAACATCAATCCTAACAGCTTGTGTTGTTTCACTTTGAGAAGTTTGCTCTCTTAGAGTTCTGTCTTTCTTGATATTTCTTTAAGTCGTCTTCAGAAATAGTTCTGACTGCTTCTGTTCTGTTCTCTGTCAAGAGAATCCCACACTCCTTCAATAATGTATAGGTCTAGGCTCTGGGGAGGCCAATCCACAGCTGATAGTGTTCAATTGTGTGTTTTTCTATGCAAGCATGCTTTTACTGCATTGTTAGTGTGTTTGGGATCATTGTCGTGCTGAAAAATGAAGCCTATGACATTCAGAAGCTTTCCAGATGGTATTGCATAGTGGTTCAAAATCTGATGGTGCTTTTCTGTGTTCACACATTCTGTCAGTTTTTACAAGATCCTCAACTTGACTGCCTGACATGCAGCCCCAAACCACGACTGAGGCTCCTATGTGTTTTATTTATGGCTCTATCACTCACTGCCTCTCCCCTGACCTCCTCTGTATGTACTGACAATGATTTGAACCAAAAATGTGAAATTTAGATTCATCACCCCATCAGACCTGTTACCACTGACTTTCTGACCACTGACAGTTCTTGAGTGATTTGGCATACCTCAGCTTTTTCTCTGCTTTCCGTCCTTAAGAATGGCTTCTTGACAGCCACACATCCACTCAGATTATTTTTGATGCGGCTACATAGAACAGTAAACTCCATCTCTCAGGTCTCGTGTCAGGGCTTTGCTGATTTCCTAAGAGTGTGACTTAAATACTGTACATCTGATTTTTTTTAAGACCTGCAACGATTTATTTTGTCCTCCACTGGTCCAATTTCCTCAGTTGTTTTAAGGACACACTGCCACCAGGCCAAGATTTGCCAAGTTTTGCCTAAAAGCTCCGTGGGTATCATCTTGCTTGTATAAAGATACTTTTTTATTACTGTCAAACTGTTATCTTTGTGGTTTTTCATTGATACAACCAAAGAAATGGAAGCTATAGCCTCTGCTAGTGACAAAGTGGCTTAAGATATAAGCTCAAGACTTTTGCACAGTGCAATGCAGTAAATGTACTCAGACCAATCATCTTTTCACACATGCTTATCACTTCTCTCGCTGTGCAATAAACAAGCCAGTGGGTCCAGAGATCCTTCCTGTGTGGACAAAGTCATAGCTAGGACACCCAACAATTTGGATGGGACAGCTGACCGTCAGCCAGGTGAAACAGCATGAATCTGATCTAAGCTGTTTTGAAATCTTTATTAACACACTAGGACTTATCGCAGCAGTTTAAAACTCACATTTGCTTTTTAAAATTTCTCCTGCAAATCAAGACACAAAAGATGTAAAAGCAGGAAAAAACAATTTAGATTTTAAAATTTGTGTGAAAGAGTGAAACATGTCAAAGAGGTCAGGAAACTCTATGATGTCACACCTTTGCCAGGTAGAGCAGCAGGACTGAGGATCAAGCAGCTCTGATAACTTAATTAAAGTACTGGTGGAAGGAAGGATGGACTGGCAGTGAGAGCATGGGACAAAGATGCTAAAGGTGAGAAAGGGCAGAATGTGATTGGACAGAGACCAAATGGACATGTAGAGGAGAGGCTCAAAATCGATCGTGAAGGCACTTTTTTAAAATTTATTTATTTTTATAATCAATAACCTCTGTAAGCAGTCTGAAAATATAAACAATTACAAACCTATGTGTTGAGCTAAACCCAAGTCAGTGACCAGTGAACGTCAGGTTTACAGCTAGGAAAAAAAAACACAAGACAGAAGGTGGAGGGATTTTCTCAAAGCGGCTGTGAAGGACTGTCTGCCAAATCACTCGTTCGCCAAGCTGAGGGCCAAGACTGCCTGAAGTTTTTAATTACATTTTAACAATCCTGCAGCTCTGAAAAGGAGTACAGACAAAATGCTGTCAATCTGAATTTTGCTTTGATGTTTTGATATGCAAGTTTCAACACTTCTATAAACTGGAATGAATTTATTATCCCCTGAATGCAGAATTAGGGTGGAAACAGGAAAATCTGCTTTCTGAGAAGAATAGTATACCATTACAATTTAGATTTTTTTTCTCTGCGGGTTTGTTGAAATGTTCAGTGTATGCTTATGGACACATGATGTAAAAAAGTAATGAAAAAAAAAGTTTTTGTGAATTTTTAGACACATCATCTGGAGGGATCTCAAAGTCTGACTTTGAAGATGAATCAGCTCCTCTGGTTTAATTTTTTTTTACATTTTGCACTTCGGGATGGAATTTCTCTGCAGGCAGCGATTAGTGAACAACCTGTGGAGACTAATGAGGAAAAGTATAGAAATCTAGATATTGAAAAAATTTCTTCACTAATGTTTCTACAAAGGGGAAATCTGATTAAAAACAAATGATCTTCTGATCTATGATGTTCTGGTGGGAGGATTTTTTCCTTCTTTTTTTCTTTTTTCATCATTTTTACCACTTCAGCTCTGCTGGACTTTCCTGGTGTTAAATAATTAAAGGCTGAATACTTTTAAGGAAAGCATTGCTTAACATCTACAGAACACTGCTTTGGACAGCCAGAAGTTACCAATTCTGTGAGTGAACTGAAATCTAACTTACATGTTGAAAAGGATATTTCCATTTGATGTTATGTTATAAAAAACACTAAAAATGAGAATTATAATAGTTAAATTGTTTAAATAGTTCATTTAATACAAGGCAACTCATCCAACCATGAAGCAGATTGGCTAGAGCAGCAGAAGACCACACCAGGCTTTACTGCCATCAGCGAAGAACAGGAACCTGAGGCTATAGTTTAAATGGGCAGAAGCATGAAACCACAAATCCATCCAGCCATCTATCAACAGTTCAGGTGGTGGTTTAATGGTGAAGGGGGATATTTTCTTGGCATGCTTTGGGCCTCTTAATACTAACTGAACTTTGTATAAATGGCACAGACTACCTGAGCATTATTGCTGACCATGTGTTATGTTGACAGTGAACCCATCTTATTTGACCAGGATAGCACGTCACAAAGTTCAAATTATTTTGTTTTCTTGAACATGACACTGAGATCTCTGTACTCAAATGGCCTTCACAGTCACCAGATCTCAATCCAATAGAGCATCTTTGGGATCTGATGAAAATAAAGATTAACATCATGGATGTGCAGCTGACAAATCTGCAGGGAAATTTCACCCCAAAATGAAACTGCAACATTTTTCTATACACTTGTACTACTATTTATCCAGGTAGATTACTTTGGTAAGAGTGTAATTTTGAAGATACCTACCATATCTGCCCTTTTTCTATGTAAGAAGATAGGTTTGGTTGCTTTGTTGGTTGGTTGATTGTGTTACTGGGTCATTCCTACTGGAAAAAGACAGTGCTGCAGAGTTGTTTTTTATATATTTGTTTTGTTTTTAGCAGCAAAAAGCAAGTGAAATTGAGTTCTATTATATCAGAGAGAAGTCATATCTAAAGCTTGTATCTCCAAAACTAGGCAAAGCTTTCTATATGAATAGAACTGCAAGCTAGAGGAAAAGTAGATGCATTTGACTTTAGTGTGAAATATCCCTTTTTTTGGCATGTTTGCTTAGTGGGCATTTCCAGTGACCTTTAAAATGTAACAAATCAAAAGAACATTGGGTAAAAATGCAATTTAATCTTACTGTAATGTAAAGTAATAGTATATTATCAATTATGGATTATATATATATATATATATATATATATATATATATACGTGTGTGTGTGTGTGTCTACAAAGAACAGGGTCTTTCATTCCCACAATGCCAATGTGTTAATAAGCCCTTTATGAAGCAGAAATAACTGTGTAAACATAATGAAATGACATTAAAATAGACCACACAAAATGCAGCACATTGTCAAACTGAAATCATTTGGAAGCTCCAATTTATGCAGTTATAATGCAGTGGCCCAGATTGGGCCCATGGGCATCACTTCAAGCTGCCACTGGATAGAGAGCAAAAGCTTATGTTGTTGAAGAGTGTGGAATAAATGAAACAGAGAACAGGAAACAAGCAGATGAGAAAGAGAGAGAGAGTAGTGTGTGAAATGGGCAAGATGGTGGATAAGACTTCCACAAAGGGCCCTGCTGTCAGGTGCTTCTTCTTGCAACATGGTTGAAACATTCAAATGGACAGAAACAGCAGTTGTTGTGAGAAGGAAGGGTGTGTTTAATTCATTGTGTCCCAGTATTTTTCCTCTGTGTGCAAAATCTGAATCAATGTCTCTGTCAAATTCTGCTAGCGTCGTGCTGAAGTGTTTTATATCAAGGGCAGCGATACTGTGATTATAATCAGGAATCAAGAAATGGAGTATTCAAGGAGGTGTCATTTTCAAAATCTACAATCAAGAAACGGCCTCATGAATGCAAACACAGGATTTATAACTGGTTACATTCAAGAAGAGGAAGGCAAAAAACATCAAAAATAGCCTGCATAGTCCTGGAAAAAGTTTCTTTGGACAGGTGAAACCAAGATGAATGATGGGTAGGGAAAGATCTGAAGAGGGAAATAAACAGCTAATTATCCAATCACATTTTCTGTCTAGCATGGTGGAGGTGGCGTGATGGCATGGGTATGTATGGCTGCCAGTGAAACCACATCATCAGCGTTTATTGAAGAGAACAGAAGCAGCAGAGGTTTTGTCAAAGGTCGTGGCCGTGGCGCCAGAGCGGATTTTGGGCATTCGCCAAACATTTTTTATTTGTTCTCATTTACATACATTATCCAATCTGGACCACACTTCGCTTTAACAGCAATATTTGACAATGGTGATAGCGCCACCTAGTGGGAACAGGAAATGTCATGTTTTACACTTTGAGGTGCTGTTTCATGGCGGATGACCCCAACAGCTTTAAATCTGTCCAGGAAAGCCGTAATCATTCATTCGCTATGAAGCACGAAAATGCTCTAATTCAAAGACAGATTGTTCATACTCTACCAGATTTGACAGACGTGTCAAATCTGGACCTGAACAGGTTAATATGCCATTTGTCAGCAATAGTTAGAACGCCATCTAGTGGACGAGGGAAATACGTAGTAGGCTATAATCATCATCCAATCTAGATGAAATTTTAATAGGTAGTTCCACACATGTCATACATCAGTGTGACATGTGGTTAACTGGGATACTCACTTCCCAAATTGTGGGCATGGGAGTTGTTCGGCGTGGCTGGACTGCACCAGAGTGCAAGGGCCCTCTGATGGCTGCTTGCAGCTTTAATTAAATATGAAACTGAAGACAGAGAGACCTGCAAACAGGCAGCAACTGACAGTGGCTTCAGTAAAGGTCTGGCAGAGCATCTGAGGGGAACCTCTGAAAATGGGGGACTGTGAAAGTTGAAGTTGCTCCTGTTCCTAAAGAGTTAATTACAACATTTTTCCAAAACCACCTGAATTAAAGCTGAAGGTCTTCAATCAAATACTCGAGTGATTTAAAATGCCCTGGTGGTTGGCAGAGGCAAAACTATTTTTCTTGGTCCAACAAATTATTGAGCAAAGTGTGTGAATCCATACATACAAAGCACACTCCTGCATATTTGCAAACAGAGACACAGAAATGCAGACTAATCCTTAGGACATCTGTATCGTGCCAAGTTAAATAAAAGCAAATATCTTCTGCTAATCATTTGTTATAAATAGCCCCCAGTGCCTGTCCTTTACTCATTTCTTTTTCCTCAAGTATTTTCTGTGCCTCTACAGAATTAACAAAACTGAAATTGGCTGTAGTGCTGTTGGAATACTTGATGGTGCACTGAGAAATGCTAGAACCTGCTTAAATCCTTGAGCCAGCATGGAGAATTTTTCTGAGGGAGTAGATAATTTCCTGTAACTCTGTCTCCGTCGCCAACAGCTGCTGTTGAAGTGCCCTAGAGTTACACAATGGACGCACAAAAGTGTTCAATAAGCAATTACAGCACTGTGATAGTGCTGGACAGCTTCCTGACATGTGTGAATGTGGACTCACCCTCTAGGTGTTTTTCTGGAAAAGCAAACATAAGAAAATGGTTTTAGTCATCTTGGCTAGAATATATTATTGAAATTTAAAGATTTAGCTATGGAGCAGAAAAGTGGCCCTTGGCTAAACTCTTCATACAGTAAATAAATCAGTAAATTTGGGGTCTGCAGCCTCAAACGCCCACACACAGCCATCCACTGTCAAATTCAACTCGTCACACATGCTCTGACCAGACTGTTGACATTATCCTGTTTCTTTTTGGAACAGGATAATGATAAAAACAGATGCACAAGATTAACTTGGTACAACAGGGGCTGAAAGCATGATGTTACATCACGAGGAAGAGAAATGTAAATTTAAGAGACAGGCTGATTTAGAGGAATGAAGTCAGAAAAGGTGAAGGGGCAGGGAAAAAAAATCATACAGCAGAATATTTTTCAAATATTTTTTCTCTCCAGGAAAAGGGACCGATAAAATAGGGCCAAGCAAACAAGGTTGTAAGTGTCTTTAGGGCAGAGCATGTATGAGGGAAGTGGTGGTGGTGGTGGTGGTGTTGGGGGCGGTGGTGATGACCAAACAGCAGAGTCGAGTTCCACTCAGAGAGCTCACACTAATCTGACTCGACATGCTGAACCCGGTCTATTTTTATTCCTTACAAATCGCTCCTTTTGCTTGGCACTCACTCATGCCACTTTTTTCCCCACAGTTGGTTGTTTGTATTTTTATTTGTTTCTTCTGCTTTACATTTATGATCAACACGCACATGGATAAAAGAGCAAATCACAATCATACAAATGCTCACAAGTTCTCTCAATTTCTTTGCTTATCTGATAATCTATGTGGAATTTGGTGACTGATACACTGTACAATACCGGATGTGATGTAATGCTGCAACATGTGTCCTTCTAATTTCACGGTTAAAATGTACATTTTTACACAACTAACACACAACTAATCACAACTCTTTCCTACAAATATGAAAAGTTCTGATGTAAAGAAAGGAAAGTTTTTAAGCTTCAGTTTTGAAAAGAAACCGCCAGGTCAGTGAGAGTCAAAAGAAAAGTTCAGGTCTGTTTATGCTCCTTTTTAAGATTGTTTCTTTAGCTTTATCATCTTATCAATTAGGGCTTAAACTAAAAAAAATACTGATGATTAATAAAAGAAAAAAAATGATATTCAGCTTTGGGGAAAACCACTGATTTTTTTTTCTTGTTATGGGCACTACAGTTGTTTTATGGCCAATATCTTTATTTTCATATACAAATAATTGTTAAGTGATGCAGCAACAATTTCTTGGATTTTATCTTACAAGTTTACTGAATATCAACAAAATGTATTTTTATATCTGACATATAAGTAAGTAAAAAATATCTGCATAAAACCCCATCCCACATGGAGAAAAACGATTATAACCACATGATCACCACACATATATGCTCTAAATCTGCTCATAAATATTCTCTGACATTACAAACCATATTGCTTATTTGAAAAAATACCCCAAAAAAATGAATAAATATTTGAATGCTCAAAATGTAAAAATGTGTGGATTTGTGAAAACTGGTTGCAAATGTTAAAAATCCCTTGTTTTCCCTGCTACAGTCTGCAAAACAAGTAGAAATATCAGTATTACACATACTGACCATAGATCAGTATAATACAATTTTTAAGAAAAAAAGATTAAAAAGCATTAAACATGTTAGTTACATCATAATTGGATGGGTGTGTGGTGGGGGTCGGGGTCCACAAGTATATAACAAATGACAATCTATACTAGACAATTACAGTCAAAGCATGTATGAAGTTCATTGTTTGGACCAACTTTTTTTCATACACCAATACATGTATAATCACTATATTTACTGATGATAATGATATGGTGTTACATTGGCACAGTTGCATAGTGATGATCACCTTGCACAGAGTCTAAAGAGAAACTTGATGGCAATCAGGGTTAATTTTGTCATCTCTATATGTCCGTGTTTTCACTCTTGCACAGAGTGAAGTGAGCCTGACTGTTATAAAGCAGCACGTTAATGGTATAGTTCAGAAATGAACGTATCAGTTTGCTTTTGTTGCCGTTACTGATCAATTGGACAACCTGGTAAATGTTTAGGATAGCTTAAGTACAACACTATAGAACTGATTATGGTCACATTGTAATTATATAATATCAAAATATAACCATCTCTTTGTCCGCTCTGTTCTTTATCATCTAGACACAAATCCAAGAGACTACTACAAGAGTTACCCAATGGTAGACTACACCCACCGCCAGTCTCCTCCCACCTTCCAGCCAATCAACTTCCACCCCAAGGACAAGCCCTTCCTCCCACCACCAGATGTCCATGCACCTTTGGCAATTACCATCAATGCCTCCCAGATCCCCAAACCTAAGATCTCCAAGACCAACACCCACCCACTCACCTCCAGCTCAGCCTTCAAAGCTTGGGACCCAAGTAAAAGCCACATTCAGCACCCGGCAGCCTCCCACATGGGCCTTGGCGGGCAGCAGCACCACCCTATCCAACAGCAGCAGCACCAGACACTGCACCAACAAAACAGCCGGCGCCAGGCCTACTCCAACAAGAGGCAATTCAGCATTGAAACGCTGCCCGAGCTCTTCTCACAGCCGCTGGGCTACGGCCATTCGCCGCATATGCACCCCAAGCACAAGGGACTGGCCACTAACAGCAAAACAGAGGTCACTGTGTGAACGTGGGGCTGAATTGATGAACAGACAGAAGACAAAAATGGAGCAGTTGAGGGAAAATGTTCTAATATCTTTTATATCCTCAGTTATAATGGTGTGCTGGGGCAAGCAAATATCGTATCTGGAATTTTTTTAACTCTGCATTTTCCTTGTCATTGTTACTAACAATAACAATAATGTAGTGATATTTATGTACTTTTACGACCACTGGATCAAAACAGATAAGTTGCAGATAAGCTGTGAAGGTGGTGGATTAGCAGATTATTGCTTTGACTCTTTGAACCCAGCAGCTCCTCTAAATAATTGAGTGGCAGTTGGCACAGCTCTCTCCTCCGTCTCCTCTCAAGCCTCTTGTACCTCAGTGACATTTTTGCACAGGTACAGAGTGCCCCTGCACTACGTACAAAAGTTCAAATTCTACTCATACACTCTATTTACCCCTCAAACTAGCCCAGGCTCTGACACTGTCACGAGAGGAGGGTAGAGGAGTGGGTCCCCCAAGACTCTAGCTTCCCATCAGTAGACACAATGCCATTGTGTTGTCAGCTCTCGTTGCCCTCCAGCCCTCCAAAGATTGAGATATCAGCCTTGCAATTCATACTAGAGAGGAGGGCAGGGTAGTGTGAGAGGCATTCATCTCATTCCAGGCCCAAGTGAGATGAGAAAGATGAGAAAATGTGAGGCATGCTCACACATGCACATACTACACACTTGTCAAAAATTATAGAAGGTTCCCAGCAGTGTCAAGAGACCACAAACAGCCCCACTTCCATTCGAAAAACTGGGCAAATGAACAAGCCAGCACTTTAGTTATTTGTGGCAGCATGTTGAACAGCAAATTTCAGTCACAGTCGCTTGTGACGTGGTGGATATTTTTACCACTACGTGAAGCCGAGGATGTGTTACAATACCTAGAAAAGGGGCAAAGGGATCATCTAGAAATGTCATTGCAAAGTCAGTGAAGTCCTTCTATTTCAAAAATGCATCACAGAAAAGTCAGCTAATCCTGCACATTAGCACAGACATAGATTTTGTCTGACCCCAGAAGTACGCTTTGTTATTTTTGGTGCCATACATTTAATGATTAGCATAATTCTGGATGTAGGAAAAGAGCGATGTGAAGATTTCAGGAATCATTTTCCTGCTGTCTAACATGATCTGAATGGCTAAAACCAATTGTACATGTTACACTGCAGTTTACTGCACTCCCTCTTAATGAAGTGCTCAAACACTATAACGGCTTTCACGCACATGCACAGCAGCGTAAATCAGTGGATTTCTGGGAGATAACACTTCAAACTGTTGACACTGAGACAAAATATTAGCCAGGTCTTGATTTATATCAAGGGCTAAAAGAGGAAATTAGTACCCATTACTAATCATAAGTGGCAACGTAAACAGCCCTTGAAGCTCATTCTACATTTTAATCAATAAAATATATTTATATATATATTTATATATTTTAATTTGAGCAAAAATCCCTTTTTTCTTTCAATGTGGTTTGCTGTCTCTCTATATTTCGTGAACACAGGAGTTCTGCAGAACCTGCTAACTGTTCATTTATCTTATGTATAGGTTGCATCTTCTTAGCTAGCTTGCTAGCCACGGATAATGGCATAATGGCACCAATGTCTCCAAATTCTTACAACAACGTCTGAAAGAAATTTGGCATTACCCTTACAGGTACAATAGTATACACATGGAAATAATTGATATTTGCCAATATTAAAGCACCAACCATGAAAAGGCTACTTTTGTAGCGTTACCTAATTGCTATTCCAGAGGAGTAACTAGAAATATAGTAATCTGATTTTTTAAAATAGTATTCCTTGAGTAGTTTGCCAAATAGCAGTTTTTTAAAGTATTAAAAAAAAACAATAATGCTTTCAGCCGTCAGTCCCTTACCTCCACATCACTTATTTTCAATTCGTCCTACTCAAGACCAATCCAACAGCCAGTCTGACTCACTGATTGAATTCACCTTCATTTGTTATCATTGGGACACCAGCTATTCCGCAGTGCATATGCCTGGCTCATGCTACGGTGCATCCGGCAGGTGGTGGCACCTCATCAAACAGCACCGCTTAACAGAGTCGCAAATTATTGGCACTTTTTCTCTCGTCCCCCC
>VUQR01002938.1:3581-20829 GCA_015108515.1 Hemichromis elongatus
TGACAGAGAGGGTGAAGGTGCACCAGAGGAGGTGGGGGAGGAGGTATGGCCACGAGCTCAACAAGCTGTTGATTAATAAGGAGCTGCAGGACTGCCTCTCCTGAGCCTTGCATGCATGCAGGTTTAACACATCCTCAGGCTCACACCTGATTCCTCTGAGTCAAGGACACGCTCACTCACTGCCATTGTGGTTCTATGCAATAAAAGGAACTCAATTTGTCAGCTCTGTTATTGCATTAGCGATGATCCCCAGAGAGGTCTGGAAAAAATGAATGCGTGGGCGTCAGGACTGCAGCCTTCCAACACCAATTTTCAGCATCTTTAGGTGTCCAGTATTTCTGAAATGAAACTGGCGTGTAGGGTTTTTAAGGGAATTTATTTTCTTAAGTGAGATACGTTTTTATTCCTCCATAGTTTTTATTTAGAAAATTTGCTAATTTCTCTGTGGTGACTTAGATGAATGATGGCATTACAACAGTTTTGGTTGTTTTTGTCTCTAATGAGATAGATTTGAATATAAGAATTAGTCACTCAATCTAGTCTGTCAGCTTCACTTTACAATGTACGTTATGGAGATTTTATGTATTCCTTAAACTCATTTTTCATTTATTTTTGCCCTTCTTTCTATTGTTAGTCTTTACTGTTTTCTCTCTAGTCCTCAAACAAAAATCAGGTTAAAATATATTTCTGTTTATAAATGTGACCTTTGTATAAATGCAAAGTAAAAAATATTTTTAATGACATACTTTCAGCTGAGGGTGAGGGTAAAAATATGACCCTGAAAGCAACTGGGGTCAACCTGACTCCCTTGGCTGTGTTCCTGGGTAAATTATACAGCATGGGGGCAGTGAGTGATAAAAAAATATTGACAAGCTCAAGCTGACGAGTCTCTAATTGAGTTTGGATCCACAGGAGAAAGAAAGAATGTTTGGTTTGCATAGATGCCAAGTTAGGGATAACAAAGCAACGCGTTCCCTGTCTTCAACGTGTTAACCCCCTACCTGCTGTCTGGAGCTGCTCAGCGACCAGCAATAAGAAAAATACAAAAACAAAACAAGAACAACAAAAAAATGCTCTAAAGTCCTTGAAGATTAAAAAATGTTTACATGTGAAATTGATCGAGCAGTGACATTTTTATGCCTCAGGCATCTGGAGTCCCCTAGGAGAGCGCTCTCAACCCTTGACCTTTTCACACTGCAGCCTCATGCATCTGCCACCAGCGATAACGGCATCAGAATTGATTCCAATTATCCTCCAGTCCACACAAGCCTGAAGAGAAGGGGGTCAGCAAATCCCTGACCGTTAGGTAAAGACTGATTTATTTTCTGTATATAAAATAAAACTAAGTAAACAAAGTGAAAACAGAGTCATTATTTTTCAGGGTTATTTCACAGAAAGAAAATCTGGAAAAAAGGTGCAACTTCAGCCCTAAAACCAGTCTGCAAAGGCAGTGTGGTTACAACTATCAGTGAGTTTGGAGGAGGCAGAAATTTAAATACAAATATCCTCAATATAGGTGAATAAAAAGACTAGAACTGGCAAAAAAGGAAATGGTTGTAAATTTAAAAAAGCAGTGCCAACACTCTACAAAACTCATAAAACCCAATAGGAATAATTACAGGAATAATGACTGATATGCTCCCTGTGTGTTGGACCCTAGGTTTGTAGTTTGTACGAGCTCATGGTTTCTTTTGGTTTTGAGAATGATTTATGTCTGAGTTTCTCCTTTAACTGCTCATTATACCTTTATTTTTGAATTTGTTTCTTTTATAAATTAGCTTATCTTTGGTTTGGGGTTCTGTGTAGAGTTTGTCTTTCAGAGTTGCGTTTTCATCAGCGTATCTTCAGTTTCTCTTTCTGCATTCTCCATTTAGTTACAGTTTTAGTATTTTGTTTCTGGCCCCGTTTAGTTGTTCCCGCTCATTGTTCCTGATTAGTTCCAGTTGTGTTCCCCACCTGTTTCCTCTCCCCTCATTATCCTATGTATAAATTGTCTGTCTCTGCTTATCCTGTGCTGTATTGTCTATTTTGCTGTGTTTCCTTGTTCTGTGGTCCAGTGAAATCTGATGTTTTGATATCCTGTTCTGCAAATGTTTGAGGATTTTTATGAGCACTTTGTTTATTTTATTAAACTTCTGGCATTAGATGTTTATTTTTGAGTTTAGAGTCTACAAGACTATAAGACACTCAATGTTTTCTAACAGAAACATGCTTTTATATCCACTTTAAAAATCATATAAAGACTGGTTGGTATCCTGGTAACAAAGTCAAATATCTGAGAACTTCACTGAAACATTTGATCTAATCTATTGGGGGGGAGAGTATAAAGAAAGTCATGGCCACAAGGTGTAACCATGTGACCCTTCTCTCAAATGTGGAAGGAAAACTTTCACAAGTTTAAATGGAAAAACAAAATAGTCTTTGATTTTTCTCTAAGATTTTTTATAGATATCAATGTAGCACACACTAATTTAGCAATCTGTGGTGCTTAGAAATGCTTTTTCTCCAGTGGTCATGTAAGTCCTTGTGGTGATTTATAAACTGCCAAACTTGCTAAACTAGCTTGCTGGTGAGTAGATAACATAGCAGTCCACCCTCTTGTCTAGATAGGCCCTCCGAAAACATGACAGTGGCCCAAAAAAATTATTCTTCCTCTGCTTTTTCCCCCTTCTACCTCCTCTTCATCCTCCTCCCTCACCACAGTAGATCTTTTCTACATGTCTTAAATTCCTAATACTGAGGATCTGAAATGTGCAGAAACCATCTTTTATATATAGTCTATGCTTTAATCTATCAGAATATTCAAGTATTCTCACTAGGTAGGCTAGCATACCCTTTTCCAGAATTTATGCTTAACTAGGTTAGGCTAAAAGCCTCAGACATGGAGATATTACTGTTCTTATCTAGGTCTCCACTAGACAGTCTGTTAATATTTCTCCTAAAATGTTTATTCCTTTCACTGGGACCAAGTATTACAGTCAGATTAATGTGTAATTTATTAGGGTAGTCCAAGGGCATCAGCGCCTGAATGGACTTCCCATGACTGTGATTCCAAAGCAGGTAATCTTGATTTTTTTTTTCTCTCTTAACTTGTAAATCCTTTGTAGAAAATTTCAGTTGCTCTCATATGATCTTTGTAACTGTAATCCATTCGAATATAATAGAACATTTTAACAAATTAACCTGTCAAACCATTTCCTGGCAGCTAATTTTTAGAGCTAATTAGAGTTATGTTTTCATATTGAGTGCACTTCTGTATGCAGCATAATTAAGACTTTTAACTGTATTTTCACCCTCATTATAAAACCATGTGGTTTTATTCTTAATCTGCTCTATTTGCACTAACTGCATTCATCTTATTGTCAGACATTTATATTTCTTCACTGACCCAATTTCTCCACTGGAATCATTAAACTTTCATTTTAGCTTTTCCTTCTCTTTTATCTTTAATGCTTTTTTTTCTCAATTACATGTTGATTAAGATCTGAACAGTTAAAAAATGGAGTTGTGAAGGCAGCATATCCTGTTAGTGTCTATGTGAGCACTTCTAGTTAAATGAATGGCACAGAGGAGTGCTCTATCTTTGCAGTCAAAAGAGAACCATCTCTCTTTAAACCTTCCATCCAAATGTGGTATTAATGCCCCTCAAACATATCTTTTTTTTTTTTTTTTCCATGATGTAAAACGGCCTTTGGTTTTACCTCCCGCCCAACAGTAGGTGAAGAAGCACAACTCTTAGAGAGAGAGAGAGAGAGAGAGAGAGAGAGAGAGAGAGAGAATAATGAATAGTGAACCTGAGCCTTGTACTTGGATGAGTGCAGATGATGAATGACCAGAGGGAGGAAGTACAGGACCAGAGCAGAAGCACAGCCATTTGTTACTCTGCTGTCACAAATGTATTTTTAATGAATTTGCACCTCTGACTCTTCTGCAGAGCAAGACTGTTCCTTAAGGCCAATGTGACCCCAATATTTCCTCTGAAGTGGTGGCTCTGAATAAACCCACTTTAGCTTCTCCGGTGTAATGTAAATAACCTTGTCCTTCTGTTTGCTCAAACCATCAGTCTGGCTCCTCATTATTATCCGTACCTGTGCCCAGAATAGTTTCTGTGCTGGTAGCAGGTGTGGAGGTTTCACCTTGAATTACTACTTGGTGTGAAGCTCTGTATTACTCAACTATGTTGTTTTTCTTGGCAGATTAAAAGTCCTTTGAAACAACATCATTTACACTCCTCGACGGTCTCGACTTAAGTGATTTAAAATTCAAATTGTTCTGGTAATATGCTGTGTGGAAGCCCCTCTAGATCACCATGCCTTTGCAGTGAAATGTAAATACTTTTATACGCCAAGTCTTGTCAGTTTTATCAGGGGATTTGTTTAAAATGCCAGCGTGATTAATTAAGAAAAGATACAAGGGAGAAAGAAGGGCAAGAGAAGAAGTAAGAGTGTAAAAGTTTTTTTACTGCTTTCCTGCAGGGCAAACACCTTAAAGCATGCCGCTGACACTTATGTGTGATGAAGTCCAGAGGCAAACCAAGAGGAATATATTTCATGCAGTGGTACAGAAAGCCTTAGTTGGCTGGCATATTGGGGATATGTATGATGTTGGAAAAAGCTACCAGGAGATGGAGGTTAAGGCAGGGCCAGTAACATTCACACACCTCTGCTATTACAGCTCTCTTGCTTTTTGCATGTGGATGTTGAAACTGAAGAGGGAAAAAAAAAAAAAGCCTCCACACACAATCCTGGAATAGACTGCCCCATTTTACATTACGCCGATGCACGAGATGATACACATGACACACATCAACATGTGACCTCAGCTGACACCAAGAATGACACACACATCATCGCATTTGCTGTGTTTCATCTGTGCTGTCACGCCGGTTCAGCGGTCTTCTGGGTAATCGGACCCAGGCAGTCATCCATCATCAGCCTCCACAGGAAATGTTTTATGCAAAGAATAGATACCAGAAAAAGCAATTCCACACACACTGTAAAGAAAAAAAACAAACAACAAAAAAAACCAAAAAACGACAGAGCGATAATTCACAGTCTCAGTGTACTCATCATTCTAACAGCAAAAACACAAACAGAGCAACAAAAGGCAATCCAGAAACGTCACGTTATTCACGTTTGGTAAGGAATCCCATGACTGTTAAAAAAAACACAAAAGCAGCTTGGGATTGTTGTCTTTGTTCTCGTTGAATAAGGAGGTCCTGTAAGTCAGGCTCTGACAGGTGGGAGTCCTTGGCCTCCGTGTACATCCAGTTAGTGTCAATCCAAGGGCTCACCTTGGAGCTGTCGACAGCTTCCCGCTGCTGAGAAAATGTCACGGTGTGGAAAGCCGTGGGAGTCACATCCCATCCTGTGCTTGTTACGGCTGAATTAAAGCACGCTGGTGCAATGAGCTGGTGTTTATGAAGGCATCTCATTGCCGCTGGACGCCTCTGTGGGGCCCCTCTGCCTGCCTGTACGGCGGGTCTTGACAGGATTCTCCCTCAAGCATCAGTGGGCGGCTGTTCTTGTCTCTGTCTTTGACACAAGTCTGGTTGTCACTGTGAATGAAAATAAATGACAATGCTCACCGTAAAACCAAAACACATAAATCTTTTTGATGTCAGTGACTACATTACAACATTTAGCGCGAACATAAACGGAAATACCGATAATTGTTTGATTTTACTTTATTTGTCATTCTGAAAAGAACGATGAAACAAGACAAACATTAAAATGCTTTTTTTGGGGGGTACTTCTACAAAAGTTCCCTCAATCACTCAAACATTTGCATCAAAGGCAGAAAAAATCCTCTGAGGCTGAAAAGAATTTCCTGAGGTTTGAAGTCCTTAAATTAAAGTACATATAATCTCTTATTCACAAAACAAACAAAATCTTTTATGCTGTGTGGCGGCACTTTTTTTTTATTTTTTTTTTACTAGCTGACAGTTTCTACTTAACATGACTCTTCAGCTAGAGAAACCCTCAGTTAATCACAGCAAATATCAATACCTGTCTTGACAGTCCTTTGTCATTGTGCTGTCTTCATAGATTTTCAGCATCGTCTCGGTGCGGTCATCAAGGTGCTCTTTGGGCCCCTGAAACCTGCAAAATACATTTTAAGAGATGGTTAGCAAAAATAATGCAAGATAAAGAACAAACACGTCATAACTCTATCCACAGCCTTTCCTAGAAAGCCTGTTTGTTTTTTTCTTTTGTTTTTTAAAAAAAGGTCACAAATGTTTCACATGTAATGGGGATAAAGATACACATCTGCATTCACTGTGAATAAATGTCAGAGACTTGCATTTGTGTGTGAGTGTGTCCACATTTCTTTCATAAATTTGTGAATGAAAAACTTTTAGGGCTATTGCGTTACTTTCACTCTTTATAATTTACTTACTTTCTAAAAGCTGAATGTTTTTGCTGAATCTTTCGTGTTTAGGTAACACGGCTGTATCGCGTTTTATTTCAAAATAAAAAAACTCTATTCTTGGGGGCTGTTTTTTGCTGCAGATTGATCCAAACTTTGTTAACTGTCAGTGAGAGCTGCGTCTGTGTTGCCAGTCAGCTGCCGCAGATGAACTTAAATTGCAGTCATCGACTTTCTTAATACAACACCTGGGCTCAAGTCTCTCTTTCACTTTGGCAATGGACAGGATGTAGGGGCTGATCTGTCTGGCGATGGTGGTGAGGTAAGAGTTTTCCTGCTTCAGCTGCATCAGGTCCTGAAGCTGGGCTGCAGTCAGTAAACAAAGTTAATCAGACCTATGAAAATGAGCATCAAATTTGAATTTCTGTTGTCATTGTTGGGGACAAACCTTCATAGATCTCCTGCTCATTCGTGACCCTCTGAAAAGTCTCATCCCACATCTGTAAAGAAAAGGTGCAAAGTAAGCTGATTCTCACACAGTAAAATGTTACAGGAACTGCAGTTGGTTCACTCAAGGGATACCTTGGCATTTGCAATTTTCTTTTTCCTTCTGTTTGCATTATCTGTAGTCTACATTTATAACAAATGGGTGAAAACTAGCTTGTTAATATGTATTATTAAGCTAAAGGTACCAATAAAGCACAAACGTTGATATGTTTTAATCAGAAGTGCTTGCCAGAGGCAAGCACAAACTAAATATCAGCTATCATCTGGCGCACCTCTTCAAACATGACTCTCATAGTTTCCACTGTAGAGTACTGGGCAGCTATCTGACTGTCAATGTGTAGCGATCTGTCCAGGATCTCCCCCATTTTATCTGTGTTGATGATGGAGTGGTGCTTGGTCAAATCTCTGTGCAGCTCCTGGACCTGGTCCTTCAGATTCTGCATCTCTGTCTGCAGAGACTATAAACACAGAGACATGCACATATATAGGGCAACCTGTAAGAACTTTCCTTCAAAGTGATGGGTGTACAGATGCCTGTGAAGTGCAGCTGAGCGTAAAAAAGTTGCTTCTCACTACACAAGTTGAAAATAATCTCCTTGTGGAATTTATGCTGCTGTGTTTTTACTGCTTTACTTTGTGGGCTCCTCGTGTGCTGTTGTGCACCTCAGTGCATACAAATTCGGGTGATTTAACAACAAAACATCTTTTTTATATAATTAAGTAGCTGTAGGATGATGGTTCTCTTGTAACTATCATCTTAAGACAAGAAAACTCCTTTAAACCTTTCACTCCTTGGTGGAAGTATAATTCATTGTACACACTACAAGTATTTTTGGGCCTATAAGGATTGGGTAATTACAACAAATCCTAAAGGTAAATCCACAATATTACAGGTGACATATATCAGCTCACCCTGTAGGCGTTCTCATAATTGCGGCAGTGCTCAGTGAAGGGTGTTTCCCTGCCCTCAGCCAAAAGAACCTTAGTGCAGATGTTGCGGTGCGAGGTGGGCCTTCGCCCAAACGCCGAGCCCAGGGGCATCTCACTGAGCGACGGGGAGCGACAAGACACAGAGAGAGGGGACTGGAGCCTGAAGAGACAAAAGTCACGTTTGCCTTTCTCCTTTAGGTCATACATGTACATATACAGTCACAAATACCCACACCTTGTATTTTGTCGAGTCCTTTTTATTTATTTAGTTAGTTAAAAATGAGTATATATTGTATAAATGGTTTATATACAAACATTTTGTCACAGTTTGTTGCATGATTTTCCATCCATACCCACCACCCCAACCACATCACACGCAGCTTATTTTTATCCTTTAAACCAGTAGAAGATTAAAGTTTTATATTTAGTTAATTGAGCTCCATTATTGACCATAATGGCCAGTAACAATAATGGTTGATATGCCTCCTCGGGCTATCACCATATCACCAGAATCACGGTTAAAAGAATTTAGATTAAATATTTACCACAATATCTTATATTAAAAACAAAATTCAATATTTTTAACAGTCAAATTAGTTATTAAGTCAGAACCTATAATATGTTTACATCATTTATTATAGGTTTTGTGTGTTTTGGTAAAATAATTAACTCAAAATCTGTGCTGGAAAGTCAAGAGAGTCTGTAACCTTTACAAAATTTACTATATGCAAATATTTCTTCTTTTTTTTTTAAATATAATTTTATTATTTTAAAAAGCATATTCAAAATGTATAAGTTAGACTAATTTGTAAAGTCTCCTCTTTGCTTCTTCTTCGTTGGTACTTTTTAAGTTTTACTGATTGTAACTTACAAAGTTTTAAACCTGTAACCTCATCAATCACTTAGATTTATTATTGTAGGGTCTACCTTACAATATAAAGCACCTCCAGGTGACTGTTGTTGTGATTCAGTGCTGTATAAATAAAATTGAATGAACTGAATTTAGAAAGTATGAAAACCACTATAGATATTGAAGCTACAACTATATTAACATCTTATTAATGTCTCTGGTGACAAACATACATTTTTAAATTTCCTTTCTATTAAATATTTTACTGCAAAATTTGGACAAAGCCGACCATCTGCTGCTGTTCGTATTAAAAACTACCCACACAAAAACAGACAGATAGAGACAGTAAATCCACAGAGGAACTGTTAAGTTGTCACATCATGAGTGCAGTCATGAGTAAATCAGTATAACTGCTGTCACTCAAAAGAGTAGCGTCTTATTGTCATCACTTCTCTGAAAGTATGAAGGTATGCAAGCACAGCATGTGGTAGAGCAACTAAACCTCCTTTTATCTGTGTCCTAGTAGGACCATAATTTTGGCTTCACGCCTAAAACAGCATAAACAACCAGAAAGACGTTCTATGGTGGGTGAGGTGTGAATGGATTACTCTCATGTTTCCATCTCCAAAAATCCAGGCTGTGTCTCAACACAGCTGATTAAAGACTTTGACGGTACTAAAGCCGCAGCATTCTTTGCATGAAAGAACTTACATGTACCACTTCACTGAGCTTCTGTTCTGTGAAATTATGATAAAAAATAGGGCCAGCCAGCTGGCTGTCCACCAATCCCTGCCTGGTTTGCATCCTGCATTAGAAGCATCCAGACACAACAGCACATTCAGCTGAGTAACAGGCTACACCATGTGGGTGGTATTTTGAACTACCATATGGTAAATGTATTCCTCTGTTTCTGAATTGAGGTACAAAGTGAAGTTCGAAGACTGATCAGTCAAGCACCTTGTGTATCCACCGTCATCCTACAGTGCCACAGGCTTCATTGGAAACGTACCCACGAGTGCTGAAAGCCAGGCTCTGATTCATAAACAAATTTAGCCAAATCTACACAGCAGTGGTGACTTAAAGATAACTCCAAAAGTAAAAAAAAAAAAAAAAAAAGTATATTCTTACAATGCAAGTTAAGGTATATGTTATATACTCAAAAAGAAAAGAAATTACCTGCAACCTGGTGGCCTGTTACTCCTGCCTCTTTGTCCAGAGCTCATAAAACAGCAAACTTGTCTGAAACATATATTTCTCTCAGTCTGCTCTACACGTTATCCTCTGAACATCCAGCCCCTGTCCTCCCAGTAGTGACGCCAGTTAAAGACTTCGCCCGTGCTAAAACAGTGACATCAGCGGTCTGGAACAAAACGGTCGGGCGGCTCCTGCGTGCCAACTTACGGATGAATCCGAGAGAGTTCTGTGAAACCGGGATAAAAATAGTGCCAGGCTGCCGACTGACCACCAATCCCTGCCTACTTTGCATCTTGCATTGGCAGGGCGTTAACTAAATTGCAAAGGAGAGTTGTCAGTATGTTGGCATTAGTGGGTGGGCTTAAGGACCTGCGAACAGTTGCGAGACACTGATGTGGAAAGAAAATGATCAGGGGAGTTTGTGTATGTGGATAATGACGTAAAGCAAAAACAAGAGAGGACTGAACTCTTCGTATTTTGCGGGTAGCAGCATGTGTCCATACAGGTCCTATTCACCATCGACTAATATGATTATAAAATGAATGTATAATAGTAAAGCTGATAAAGTAAAGCTTGAGGAAAAAAAGAGGAAAAGATCCCTGTGCAGGAACTGTGAGCACGTGCAACCACTCATCCATCCTTCTCCTCAATGTTATCTGGCCTCAGCAGGACCAGACCTTTTTAATACAGGACGAACGGCCTCCTGTCCAGCCTCCACGCGGCAAGGTGAGTTACATAAATATATCAGCGTACAGAGCTTACAGACAGATGAAATAACTGCCATACTGGCAGTCAGCACGGCGCCTCCTTTTGTCTCACTGCAGTCCATGTACACTTGCAAAACATTTGGGGATTTTGAGTTTGGATGCTTCACAAGTGTGAAATTTTCTGCCCAGACTTTTGTTTTCTTGGAAAAATACAAAAGACGCTGTGGAAATATTCAGTGGGTGAAAGCACAGTGTAAAAATAAAACTCACAGGAAGGGATCAGTTAGTGATTACATTTAAAGTGGTTCTAAGCCAAATGATCTTACCGTATTGCAGCACTTGTGGAACCAGTGACAGAAGGAGGGCAGCGTGGTCCTATCTGCAGCAGAGGCTCTAGACAGCGAGCAAACTCACTTCTGTACTCTGTGTTGATCTAATAGAGAGCAGAGATAAAGTCACTCAGCATTATGCGGGTTCAAAAAAGACTTATTTGAAAATGCATCTGTTGATAGTACAATCATAACTCCCCTGTCTCCATCATAGAATTTTTTTATAAGAAATGTATTTGTTAGCATTTATATGTTGCTATTGAGATTACAGATATAGAGACACAAATGGCAGAAACACTGCAGATATAGTTTCTCGTAGACACACCTCCTGTTGTCTGCTTTGCTGATTGGATTTATGAGACTGAAATTACGTGACTCTTCACCAAACAAGGAAATGTCTTTTGAGTTCACGAGTCTACATACTGAAGCTCTCCAGTTGACTTGAGATGATTAAATGCTTTACCCAAGATGTTTTATATATTCCTTTTTGCTTTCCTAGATTATAATCTATCTGATTGATTATTTAATGATTTATGATATATTTTAATAGCTCTTCCTGTATGAGTGATGTTGGTTGCTGTCTACATCATTTATGTTATGTATTTTCACATATAACACAAAACCATCTTAGCCTTTCTTGCTAGAGTGTACTTATTTAGTCCTTTGCTATATTTTGTCTCATCGATGTAAAATTTTGGGTAATTTGTTAGCCTGTGTTTTGTTCTGATTCATTTATTGTGTGTCCTCCGTGCTTCTGTCATTTTGGAAAAAGGGGTTCTGACTAAAAGAAGAATAACAGATTAAACAACTAACGACTCCAGCGGATCGCTTTCTCGGTCTAACCTTTTCTATGTCTGAATGAAGGCTGTTCCTACTCACTTTGCTGCTCTGCACTGGTTTCAGTCGATGAGGGAGCTTTACAATCCTCTTCAGCCTCTCCATGAGTTGCTGTGTATGCAAGAACATCCAGGTGTGATTCAGTGACCTGTTTCACCTCCCCGAGACACTGTGGACCTCATCCATTTAAAAGCCCATTCAGTGCAGCTAATACTGTAACTTTTCTCCTGCCAAGAAAACTTCCCCAGAAAGAACAGAGCCCTTTGTGTACGCAGCAGACGGGGCAAGCTTCTGTTATTAATTCATGCTTCTCCTTCCACACTCACTCATTCACTCTTAGTTCCGTATGTCTTATACTGATGGGCTGTTTATCTTTATAGCACAAAATACTAAAATACTCATGAAATGTCAAAATTATAGAAATAGATCATAGTATCCGTTCGCCCAGTTCTTACTATACTTACGTAGCCCATATCCAAAAACTCAAACTTGTTAGCTGAGCTGAGGAAGGCTGAACAGGTGACCAGATGGACCTTTAAGGATGAAAAGTTAAAGATTAGATGCAGTAGAAGGAATTTACAAAAAGAATGTGTAATGTGATGAAATTGTAACGAGCCCAAGAAATTTCCCGGTTTAAATACAGTTAAATGAAAGTAATCCCCTGTTTTAATAATACTGTGTTGTTTACTTTATAATCTTTATTGTATGTTTTTTATCTGTTTTGTTATTGTTTTATTTTATTTTTATTTATTCATTTATATATTTATTTTATTTATTTATTATTGTTTTCCTTTTAGTTTTATGTAATATCTATAAACAAATTTAATTTTCTTAGTGTTTACAATATGTGACACGATATCAGCTTTTACAGCTTTTTCCCGCACAAAGTGGGAATGGAAGTGCTGCTTTATTTAACATTTTAACCACTAACTGTACTATGAAGATGAAAGAATAATCATAATCTTTCTGAATTATTGATTTAAAAAATAATGTATTACGCTATAAAAATTTACAGTACATTCCTGTTCTCATTTTTTTGAGTATTTTTTTTCTGTATTTTTAAAGGAAGGTATATTTTTTAATAAGGTTTCTTGTGTTTATTTTTTAGACTGTGCCATTAAAATGTGACCAGGTGAGAGTGATACTCAGTCCACAATTGCCACGACCCAGTGCATCATGGGATTGACCTGCAACGTTAATAAAATCTCAGCATTTGTTGTCCTTGTAATGTGGAATGACTGTTTTAACTTTTGATTCATTTGTAACCACAGCTCAACACCAGCTAACTGAACATGTCATAGTTGAATCAAAACAGAACATGATAAGTTGATTTATTATTAGAATTATATGCACAGATTTTTATACTTTAGTCACAGAATTATTGCAATCCAATCAGGTAATTCAAGTACTTTTTGCTCATGTTTCGCGTTTTTACTAATTGAGTTTTTTTTATGTTGTTCTATGTGTGCTCTTAATTTATTGAGGATCCGAGTATTTTCTTTCGAGCTCTGATAGTTGTGGGCCAGAAACATTTGTCTACTTTACAGCACTTAACCTGGAGGGTAGGTAGGAGTGCAGTAAGGTGTGACAGTTGCTCCTTTAGTGCTTCCTCCTTCTCCTCGTGTTGGCTGCAGACACACAAATGCACCAAAATGTAAGACTACACCTTCACATTCATGCTTGCCACAATACACAGAGGAAGCAGCTCAGGAGGTGCAACCACAAACAACATACTCTATATTTCCAGGAGCTAATCTATCTGTCTTCTCTTGTAACAAACACACAGGCACAGATGCCGGCTCTGATACACAAAGCCTGACATAAATAGCCTTTAACGCCCTTCCGGGAAGGCAGCCACTGGCTGGCTTCCAGGCAAGAGGGAGACAGAAAGAGATGGAGGACACCGGCCACAAAAAATCTCATTAAAGATCCCCACAGAGTGCAACCCCATACACTCACCCACTCAAATACATAAAATTGTTCCCTTTCAATCATGCACACGTGCACATGGAGTGCAAGGAGCAGCGAGGAAAAGCGCTTGCAATGTTTTCCCTGACAAAATAAAAACCGGGACAAACACAAATTGAAGTTTGGGAGTTTATCATCAGTTGGTGATAAGCCATTTGTCTTATATAAAATTTACCTGACGTGCAGTTAATTGAACCAACGTACTAATTAGCTGCAACAGTGGCATTTAATCAAAGTTTACCGATTCTGATAGAAATCTATTTCTAATTATTTTCGTGGCATAGAGTCAATGTTAAATAGTCTGAGAAACAAAAGTTGTGCACAAGCAAGCAGCTAAAAGTAAATAGCATAGCGGTACAGAAGCAACTCGGTTGACCCATCAGTTTCTCCTGAATATGTTCGGTTTAATGCAAAATGTAGAAAATCTACAGACAGTTTCTAGACTTTCCTGGAGCAGTTGCGTTTGTTGATATTATAGACTTCACTAAGTCTGTGATTTACATATCATATATTTGTATACCAACACTTTTCAGTTGGCCTTATTTTCATTGAATTGACGCAGACACAAGCCGCAAACATTGGCTTAAAAACTATGATCCCACTGAAGTGGTTTAAATTCAGCTCCATGCTTTGTTGAAGTGAAAATCATTGAAGAAAAGGTGTTGGGTTGCGGACAGAGATTATTCCAGAGCAAACAGGGCACTGCTATTTATCATCCTGAGCACAATGCAGCAATGGAAACAGATATCAAGTCATACAGTGACAGCCGAATAATAGCATTCGGCTTCGTAAATATTATGACACAAACAGTGTGGAACAATGAATGTGCATTTCAATGTAAGACCGGTGACTCTTTATAAAATTGGTTTTACCTCTGAGCTGCTTTTAGCAGAATCTTCTTCCTTTCTTCTAGTTTTTCCTGTCGGATCAGAAAAGAGAAAACAGTCTCTTTTATTCACCACAAAATAGCTTTGATGTCTCTAACACTAATTTCTTAAACTGTGAAAACACGGGTGTAAAATCCACAGTTTGCTTTCTGTTCTGTTTGATTGTGCATTTTGCAAATAAAATTCACCGTTCTCACATAATTAGGTTAACAGAGACATCCAGTGGCCAAGCAGCGCTAATGGTGCCAGAATGTGCAGTGTGTTATTTCTGTTTAGAAGATGATTGAGGCAGACGGTTAAATCCAAGCAAACTATCTGACAGCCATTCAGTTAGACCAGATTAGTCCACTTCTCTGCAACTAATTTAATCTAAGCACACCTGACACATTAAATCCTGGTAACCCAAGGGATCGTGTGAACACAATAAAAACATTTGGTGTTAGAGATGATCTCTGCATTCACTTTAAACCCAAAAATATTTCTATGGACAAAGTTTAGAGACATTTGGATTTTTTTCCAGTGAACAATTTAAAATATTCAAAGAGGACGGGGCAATAATCTATTTTATAAAGCTAAGGGATCATTTTAACATCTTTACACCTCACCACACCTGTCATCACAGCGCCCGTCACGGTGACAATGTTTAAAAAAAATTTCAACGCGTCATCATCAGAGCTAGACTGAAACACTGTCAACACATTCAAATAAATATTTGTGTAAGCAGTTTTCTTTTCCAGTGGTTGGTTAGGGAGGATAAACAACAGCACCTGAATAAAATCAGATCAATATGTGACCTGCAAACTGTTGAACAGACTGCAGATTGCATTCTCTTCTTCCTCCACGTTCAGACACACTTCTCCTAGCATAGCTCTCAGCAGAAGGATCGCCTCTCCGGTTGATGTTTGCAGTTCCTTTACCACCTACAGAGGGAAGAGGGCACTTGGTGATAATCGTGCGCTTTTTAACAACTTAATCATAGGAATCATCTTTCATTTATGTTTCAGGGAATGCAAGACGGTTCAGAGCACTTAATTGTACAGATAATCTTAATAAAGTCCTTGAGATGTGGACTGCTGGGGGGGTTTTTATGCCCAGTTCTAAGCAAAGCACACAAAACAGAACAACCATCCTTATTTCTGAAATATGTCCCTGAGCACCTTCAAGCCTGAGGACATGGTTTCCCAGCCAGGCTGGGGATCAGACCTGAGGCAAGAGGAGTTAAGCAGTTTAAGTATCTTGGGGTTTTGTTAATATGTGAAGGAAGAATAGAACAGCAGACTGGCAAGACCTCTACTCAGAGTAGAGCCTCTGCTCCTCCTGATCAAATGGTGGTTTTGATATCTGACTAGGATGGATCTGATCTTATGAACCACAAGATAAGAGATCATGTCTCTCAGCTGCTTTGATGAAAACATTTCTGTACAGCCTTAGTTATGATGGAGGAGGGGCGTTACAGGGGAGATAGAGGTCTGGGGAACTGAGCTTGAAATGCTGACCCGGAAATCTGGACCAGGATAAGTGGCAGAAAATGGAAACCCTTTATTATTTGCATATGTCACATATATGACAGCTCTATAGTCTCTATGGTTTGGGGATGCATGTTTTTCTTGGCCCCAAAAAAAATGGGCAGTCAAATTGAAGCACAAATTAAAATTTTATTTTAACGAGCTAAACAAATTTTGAGAACACCTGCACCACATCTCGCATTATTATCAACACTTCAGAGTACCTGAATTATTCATAATGCTTCTTTTTTTTTTTTTGCCTTGAGTGTCATGAATATGTAGATGAACAAACAGGATTCTCTCACCAGCACAGCCTGGTCCAACATCTCACATCCCTGCACGTAAGCAGTTTCAATATCAATGCAGTGACTCCGACTCTCCCTGTGGAAAAACAAAAACACACCTGAATTAGCATGGAGAGGA
Source organism: Hemichromis elongatus (assembly GCA_015108515.1). NCBI lineage: Eukaryota > Metazoa > Chordata > Actinopteri > Cichliformes > Cichlidae > Hemichromis > Hemichromis elongatus. The sequence continues at coordinate 20,088 of VUQR01002938.1, forward strand.
GAGGAGAGGAGAGGAGAGGAGAGGAGAGGAGAGGAGAGAAGAGAAGATTTTGTGCAGCGGGTTCACTCACACTTGCATGTCCCTGAAGCATTTGATGCAAAGCATAGACTTATTCTCTGTAGAGAATAGGATGTAAGGTTCCTCGTGCAGAGCTGTGGAGACACAGACGCCTTTTAACTTCAGCTCACAGGAGTGCCAGAGTTAAAGTACTAGTGCTATTCTGTTATTTGGGTGGGCCGTATGTAACAAGGTTCACAATTATGCTACTTTTAAAAATTACCCACCACTCTGTGTGAGAGCATGATTAACATGTAACCAGGAAAATGTAACTACAGTTCTTATGAACATGTTTCTACAAAGGTGCAATTCAGCCGCGTAGGTAAGTAATACTTCTGGACTAAATTACAGGTGGCACTTACAGCATTTCCTGTGTTTGGCTTTGGTGCGTTTGGCCAAGGACACAATCTCATGGTGGGAAAACATTCTGGCCTTGTGTGTAAGCTCCCTGCAGGCGGAGCACAATGGCTGGCTGCAAGTATTACAGTAGTACATCACCCCTGTGTCCTGTATGAAGAGGAATATTTAAAAATGCTTTAAAAGATTTCTGAATATGTTTAAAATTAGAATTTTCACTGCTGTACTCAGTGGTTGTTTAGACCAGCGGTCCCCAAGCTTTTTTGTGCCATGGACCGGTTTATGTCCAATAATATTTTCACGGACCGGCCTTCCTTTAAGGTGTCAT